>MCJB01049186.1:155462-174743 GCA_002018475.1 Nicotiana obtusifolia
GGGGGGGGGGGGTGAGCTGCGTGTGTGTCTTGCGGAGAAAGAAAAATATGCAGGTGCAGTATTAAAAAAGGTTCTTTGCAACTAGGCCATTTCTAATTGGCTCTTATTTTTTGTTTCGTTTTCAAATTCTTTTCTTTTTGAGACAAAAATAAAATAAAATACAAGGATGAAATATTAGCTAAAGTATCTCTTAAAAGAGAACATATTTTTTTGTGAGTTTTTCTTTTCTTTTGCAAAATGAACAAAAACTAATATTATAAAAATATGATTTTTTTGTTGGTTTTCAATTTTCTCAAATAAAACTTATAAAAAGGTGAAACAAAAGTTAAAATATCAAAATTAAACTTAAAAACTATTTAAATATTAAAAGTGATAAAAAATTTTAAGTACGGTAAAAAATTACGTGCTCACACTACTTACCCCTCTGTCCCAATACTTTTGTGCACTTTCACAAGTCAAGTTTAATATTAGTCATGTTCATTTTATTTAATATTTATACGTGATTGGTAAATTTTAGACCTTTCATTTGGTGTAAATTTATAGGTGATTAGAAAAGTTTTAAAGGTTTTGTTCAAGGATTCTTTTCATGTAATTTATCTTTTTTATCTTCTCATTGCAGAAGTGATTAAAATCTACCTAAGCCAAACTTGACATGAAAGACGAATTTAGATAAAAGTTTTATGACACAGGGAATACTTACGTGGAACTTTTCTTTTTGGATTGGCTAATTTTACTTTTCATAGTTCTTTTTTTCCCTGAGGAAAGGTGAAAAAAGAGTACTATATGAAGCATCTTTTCCCCCCTTTTCTTTTTTTCAAGGACAATTTATTAAAAAGTCGAAAGACGAAAAGATTTAATGTAAGACAAAAATATTCAAGTTATGACATTGACAGCATGCATTTATACTCTAGAGCTATACATTGATACATTCTATTAGCTCAGTAATTATCTTATTATGGACATATAACATGAGCCTGCTAAAAACATAAGCTCAGAAACAGTAAAGCAGGGCGAATTCAGGATCAATGTCAGTGAGTTCAGAATAAGTGTGATCTTATTATATGTATACTTTAATTTATAGCATAGAGATACATTGTTACATAGTTAAAGTAACAGGTTCAAACCCGCTTTAGCTCGCTCTCTGTAGTCAAGTAACCAGTAAAGCCAGAATATACTACTCCATTATATTATGAATAAGATGCTGATGACTTGGAAGCAAAAATAGCTTCTAAATCATTGTGCAATCCTCTTGGTTTTGACTTGAAGTCTGCTGATGCATCTATAGATGAGCTCCCACTTCTCTTTGTATTCCAAAATCCGCTCCATCTAACAGTACTTGTTGAGGGATCACTTGGAACTGCATTACTGTCTTTACTAAAGCTGGACTTTGCTAGTTCTCTTATTCGCCGCATCCATGCTTTATCACCTGAGCTTCGACTACCAGAACTCCTATTCCTGTCCCCAGAAGAAGTAAAATCCCCAGTTTCCTTCAGTCTGTGATCTAATAAAGCAGACCCGCTTTCGAGCTTTCTGATCAATCTTTGAGGAATAAAAAACAAGAGGAATCCAATTGATGCTGCTTTCAGACCAGAGCAGAAAGAATTATCATCAGGACCGAGTCGCTTTGTCTGTCTGTATAATGCATACCATTCATTTAGCAGCTGGACCAAAAATGCTATGAAGAAAAGTGCAAGCATGGCGATTCCAATGTCGGTTTCCTTTCTTGACGAATCTCTTTCTAAGAGAACAATGCAAGCAGCAAAAATACCTACTTCGCAAGCAACTGAGATGATCTCAACAAGCTGAACCTTCTTTTTAATGAAAGGCTTCTTCAGAACCATAAAGAATAGCTGGAAAGAAGTGATGCTAAGCAGGACAATTATCGGAGTTTTTGAAGACCAGTTCTTCAAATAAGTACCAGCCACAATTCCAAGACAAACACGCTTCACAAATTCAAGAAATGTGAAGTATATTCTCAGAATACCAAACACCTTCTGGATAAAAGGTGCTTCTGCATCTTCCGTCTCATCGTCTGTTGCAATGACTTTGTCATGATGCTTGTTAGGATTTCCTCCTGTAATCTGAGAGAGCATATACTTTGGTGGACCCCGGAGATCCTCAAACAGAGGGCCAAACATGATTAAACATTTAGAATCGCGTGATTTTTTCCATGTCCACTGACCTCTTTTACCAGGACCTAGGGTAACTCGGATTAATTCTTGATACCAATGGAATGTCTGCCCAACTTGGTGTACCTCCTTATACTGAAGAAGCTTCCCTAACGTGATTCCAATAGAGAGGAACAAGAGCAATGCTAGCAGTAGAAATGATACTAAACCCAAAAGTAAAATGCCAACAACAATTCCTGCAGTTGATCCTCCTAGAAGAAAAGAAGAACAAATTTGTGAATAATCAAATCTTCAAGTGATGCAGAAAGAAACTATAAAATGCGCAGATCCATTCTAGTAGAGAACATTCTTATAGTAAATGATAGATTATCTCCCTACCAAAGTATGTATCTTGATAGTAGAAATATTTAGGATCTTAATAAAGCTGTTAAAAAGCTGTAGCCCTAGAGGCTGGATACATTTTTAGATATGTGAAACCATGCCTAATTTCTAATAATTGATGTGGTTTTCTCCTATTTAAGGTTTGCAATAAGACTTATTATCTGCATGTCACGGCTCTTGCTCGGGGAGGGGGTGTCAGGAAATGAGATTATAAGGTAAAGACAACTATGACAATTATGCAGGTAATATCTGTTAACTTCAGTAATGATGGTCTACTGGCAGCTTTAACACATCGTGACAAAATCTATGCAAATCACAATCTTTCAGAAATCACAGTTCTAAGAGCTGTAATGCTTTGAACCTACTGACCTGGTTAATATCTGATTAAGGTAAGTAGCATCTAACTGTTATAGATAAGTACTGTATTGGGGATCAGTCACTACAGATATTTCTTATCATTTTTAGATGTGAGAGTTGATGTGTTTCAGGTGGAATGCATTCGTTGCAACACAATGCTGTAGGGCATAATGCATAAAGGAACATAGTGCTTATGAATTGGAAATACCTTTAACTATATTTACTGAGACTTTGCAAATGCAAGGTATAGCCATAATTGAAAGGAAGATCTCAAATCTTGGAAAGACCAAAGCTCCATAACTCCACTTTTTTTCTGTGTCCTTTCTCAGTTTTAAAATAAAAAGGAGCAAAACATGCAGTAATATCAAGCTGCCTCCAATAACGGCTAACCAAAACATGCTTCTGTTGAAATCTCTCCACCTGGAAACAGCAGATGAATTATTCATTTATAGGTGCTAAATCCATCTTTTGCTTAAAAGCTTGAGAAAATTATTTTCAAGTACATGCACTTGATCATCCTTTTCTTTTTTCACTAAAACCTAAGCCTAAACACCTTTGATCACTTCAAAAGATGTGATACAGAGATATTTTTCGGTTCTTACCCACTTGAATATTGTGGATCCAGGATATACTGAGCTTCCGGAAGAAGATTCTGGCTCTGCCATTCAGAAGAGCACTCAACAATGTGATCAGGGAACAAGTATTTAAGTAATGGTGAAAGTTGTGGATTCTAACCTCGAAGATTGACCTATATTCCATAGGACTAAGTGGCAGCCCATATAATCCTGAAGCTTTGTCCACATTGTATTTGTCTGTTTTCATTCCAAAATCATGAATTTTAGAGCCGTATGAATGTGAGTTTGTCGGGGAACTCGGTCCCCTCATGAATGGAAACATGCTTCCAGTTTCCCATGGGAGCCTCATGTAGGGAACACTCCATTGCAGGCCTCTAGCAAATTCGTAGTATTCAACTGGCAATGTAACTGGCAACCATCTCGTCAATGCAAATACCTGAATGTGACAAGCTATTCTCTGTTACAAGACACAAAAAGAAAAGATGTGCATTCAGAACATAATGTTATGGATCAATCAATCTAAGACTGCTATTTTGATCTCAAAGATTTGTAAATTTCAATGAACTTAGTGGACATAAGATGCATGGACATTTCCAAAAATGTATTCGTCCATATTAGAGCCTTCTGATATTGCTAGTGAGAGAACATAAACTCTAAACACTACCCAAATAAATCATCAGCAAACTCAATCTTAATGGTATCTATGCCTTATGACCCCTTTTCCTTGGTAGCTCAGTAATGGTAGAGCCGTTGTCTGTTTAAATATTTCTTGCTCCAACCATTGAAAATAGCAGGTTGACATATTAATTTTTTCCGGAAATTATGCTGCCAGCACAGAGATACTAAAACTGGGAGCAAAAGTTATTACTCCGAACTCTACAAAAATAAAAAAGAATCTGACTTGTGAAGAGTGACCTGTCACGTTGGAATTTTTTTTTTGGAGAAAGCAAATGATTATTCCCTTCTCATGGTGTTGCTTCCGACAATACATCTCAGGAACAAAGGACAACTTCATGAGCTTCACTAAGCGCCTTAGAGTTCTAAAGTTCAAGATCTTTCATATCCTTCCCCATGTATTTAACAACCAAAGAAGTACCCATATTGACTGCAGATCTATACGAGTCTAACATAAAGTTGTTAAGGAAGGGGTATTTACAAAAAGATTTCTAGCAGGATCAGATGTCATAAAAGAGCTTGGTCTTGAGTATGCACCAACAGATTGGAGGCTCGCAGTTGACACAGTGAGGAGCCCTGCTGCAAAAGATGTTACCACGAAAGCAGCAGTTGCAAAGATGGAAAGCACTTGAGATATTGATGGTACAGTATCTGTAAAAGAGTAAAAGGAAATCATACATGATTAAAGCATCTTCAAAGCAAAAGAAAGTGACCTTGAGTTTAGAACTACTGAATATTACAGTGCAGGAGCTGGAGAACATTAGATTGCAGGTTCCTGTTTCCAGCAACATCACCAGTTACATTTTCCGGGATGCTCACAGAAACAAAATATTCCCTGGCTTGTATATTGACAACGTATATGCTTCTACTCATTTCTTGAAAGCTGGAAATACATAAGAAACATTAAATCAATGAGCCATGATTGGTACGCGATAGTAGTAATGATGTTATTTTCTTCATAACTTGCTAAGGAACAAGCTTTATTTTACAGGAGAATCTTTTCACCGAGGAAGATCAGTACACAAGGAGATGCTAACCTCTGCAAATGTCCTCCAGTGATGGACACATGTGAAGAATTAAATCCAAACACAGGCTTAACGAACTTTATCCAAACAGGAATTTGCTCTTCACAAGTTCTCATCCTAGATGATGTGCTCAAGCTGACAGCAGGCCGTTGCATATCTGAAGTGTCCAATAAACAATTATATTTTGGAGAAACAAAATAACTAGCATATCAAACATTGCCATGCAATCACATATCATCCACATGTCAATTCAGCAGGCGAGAAGTAGAGGCATTCTCCTTTCTTAACAAGCAGTCAAACATACCATATAGAAAAGTAACTGGAGTTACAGGAGCAACGGAGGTTCCCTGTCTGCTCAATATTAAGCTTGATCTTATTCCCAATGTGACTATTGCCGTCTGTGATATGCCTTTAACCTGGAAATGAACCAAAGAAAATGTATTACTTAAAAAGAACTGCAACGGAATATCAAATTACAATAAAAATTGGAAAGAACTAACCTGAAAGCCAAATCTGCGTTCTCCCAAACTATTTCCACTAATGGGAGTAACCAACCCCTGACTTATGTTCAGGGAATTCAAAATTTCAGTAGATGAGTTGACAATAGGTTCTGTAAAGTACAAATACACCTTCATGTTCTCAGTTCTATTGGTAGCTAGCACTGTTCTCGTTTCTCTGTCAATCTGTAGTAGCCTTTCAGGTATTTGAGTCCTTATGTCAACTGACACTGTTCTTCTATCTGTTGAATCCAGTATCAAAGAGATTGGAGTCAGTCTATATTGATCGGCACAGAGTTAATTGTTGATTGTTAATCAATTATCTTTATACACTAGGATTCGTTTCTCCAGTATGTTCATATTAAGATATCACATATTAGAATTTGTTTCAATTGTCATAGAAAGAAAGACGTCTCTTTGGATCATGAAAATGGCAGGGCCTTCTAGAACAATAATATAACTCTGAAACATAAAATCTGATTTAAAAAGGATCATCTCTTGAAGAACCGATATCAACATGATAAAGGTAGAGCAACTGACTCACCAAAATGTATAAATATTCTTGAATTTTCTGTCCTTTTAAATTTGTTTCCAGCAGAGTCTGAACAGAAGTTTTTATCCATTACCACAACCACTCTTCCATACTGATCACGTGTAGACAGACTCACGACAACAGAAAATTTAAGGTCTGGCTCAACAACATTGAGTGTGTTTGGCACGACCTGTCCAGGGCCATAAACCAGAAGCTGCAGAAAGAACACAATTGATAACTAGGTTTTGAGCTGAAGAGATAATGAAAAAGGAAATTTCCAAGAACCCTAGTTCCCCTACACGACTCTTTCCATTACAAGGACAATTTGAGAATATTTGCAGAGGTGAACTTCAACTGACTAAGTCAAAGGTCGAAAAATTCGAAGAAAAGATAATTACACATCATAAGAAACCAAGCTGTCAGGCAAAAGACTTCCCACTGCCAACATATTTTAGCTTCTCATATACTTACATTGCAGGAATTCGTGGAAGAGCATCCAAAACCACCTTGGGTCCAACATGGCTCGCTGAAAGATATGTTCACTGAAACATTTGAAGCAATTGTAAAAGATGTCGGTGCGGTAATGTAGGCTGTAGGAGGAATAGTGTCTGCAGAAGAGTAGGGACATGAAATCAGGAAGTGAAACAATGAATGAAGTTTAACTTTACCAAAAGTTACAACTAGACTTGAGTCCCAAACACAAACACAAATACATCATGCTTAGAAAAGACCAAGTTTATTTTCTACCTGTCTATAAATTGGAAGGCAACTGAAACATAAACAAAAATTGATGATAACTGTGCTAGGATGCCTAAACAAGGTGAAAATTGGAACATGTAGCCTCTTTATTCAAAGTTTGAGCAAATTTCTAAAAATGGTTGAAAGATATTACACGGAAATAGAAGTTTACCTTGTCTTTTTATTACAAAGGGTTCCAACTTCCAAACCTATGTGGTAAATGAGAAGAAAGGAGCATGCTAAAACCTACTCCTACCAGGTTGCTGGATTGAAGTAGTACATTATACATCAGCCCTCCGGCTGCAGAGGGTGTTCGAATTCTGGGGAAATAAAGAGACAGAGAGAGGGAGACGGTGAGACCAATCTCCATTGGCATTTGACTGTAGGAAATGATCCACAGTTCCCCTCGTTACATTCTCTGCACTATTTGGTGATCTCTCCACAACATATGTAATAGCTAACTATCTTGAACAAAGAAGGCTCAGAAACAACAAAAACAACTTAAGCCTTAAAGACAGAAGTCAAAAGTAAACCACAGAAGATCGATAGTGGTCATTTTTATGTTCCCTAAGTGGTATTTAAGTATCATGAACTACTAGGGTGGTACCAAGACCATGAAAAGAAGAAAAGGTTGAGTGCTACCAACAGTCCAGTTATAATGAGTGCATCCAACTCCATGAGATCCGTTGGTGCAAACTTCAAAAGTATGATTTCCGTCTAACAACCGTGTGTACAAAATTTCTCCTCTTTCACAAACTGCAGGCATGTGATCATCCAGCTACAGTCACAGTAAATGAAAAATTAATTAGTTGTGTAATGAAGCACAAAAAACTAAACGAACAGAAAACTTACCAAGTTAGAAAATAAGAACTGAAACTCAATAAATATAGAACAATCTTCAATAGGCAGTTGGACCCTAAGGACCAAGAGTATATCTCTCTTAAAATGTGCATTTTCCTTAACTGCTACTTTCCAGTATATTCTATGGATGTTATACCAGAAATCTTTCCTTAGCCCTCAAGTTTATCATTGCAAGGTGCATATAATTTGATAATAAGGTGGCCGTTCTCTATAATCCTTTGCTATTATCGACAAACAATTTTTGTGTTTTCAGGGAAACAAGCTATACATATTCCTTACTTTTGGCATTGCTGAGGCTTACCGTTAATTGCTACTTTGATTAAAGGATTGAAAATAATGTAGCTGGAAAGTCTGCTGACAAGAGGGAATGAGAACAAAGATGGTTTCTCTGAGCTGACTGATCCTCTTCTTAGACACAAATAACACTGATCCACGGAACCCCTTCACTTCTTTCATTTTTCTCTCCTTATATTAACGGGGTAAAGTTAGTTCGTGCTCAAATTGGACACTCATCTATTATCGACATTAAGATATGCGGAAAAGATAACTGCTAATATTGAATTCAAGTTTCGCGCTTGCGTCTTTAAGTTAATACTAAAAAGAGTTCCAAATCCTATATGTTTAAGTATCTCCAAATATTGAGCAAAATTAACCAAATAAACAAAATCACTCAAATCGGTCTTTTGCCTTTCAGAGAGAATGAAGTAGGAATTCAAAAGCAGATTCCTTTTGAGAATAGCTCAAACAGGATATTCGTAGTGCATTCAGAACTCCTAAATTTACAGCAATTGTAAATGGAAAAAAAATTGGAAAACAACTCGATGACATGTAGACAACTGTTCTAATAGCATGCAAACTGACCTTGCAATAAGTGGAGCAGTCCGCACAAATGTCACCATTGCCACTGACCAAAACTTGAAAAGCAAATTTAGCAAAATTTCGGTTTGAGAATGTGCGAGGTGTCCTCAATAACTTCAAAGAAACCTCTGAGCCAACACAGTTAACCCTGAAACTCAGAACCAGGAAAACCCAAGAAAGCAAAATCAGCCAGCTGAAATATTTTTCTAGACCCATTTAACAAGAATTACATCTCAATGCAGACGATTTTGCATGAGTAAGTAATTCAAAAATACGCAGCTTTTAGATTAACAGAGAACAAAAAATGTTCGTATAGGCATGAAATGTGTAAAAGAGGTTTTAAAAAAGGAACTTTGAGGAGGAACTGGGGAATGGGTATTAGTGATGGAAGTTGAATGAAGGCTTTGTGTTGAAGATATAGCACATGAGACTGAGAGTGCAACTGTGAGAGTGAGTGAAGATAAATAAGAGAGAGAGAGAGAGAGAGAGAGAGAGAGGAAAAAGATTCCAAACGGGCAAAAAATTGCACAATAAATGAAGACAAATGACAGTGACATGAGTTTGCCATTTGGCTATGAATATGAGATGAGACATGAGAGAGAGAGAGTTCTAAGAATTTTAATGCAGTTTGAGAAAATGATGAATTCTGCTACAGAACAATACCATTGTCGAACTCTCCATTTGTGGAAATTTAGCCACCTCTCTGGAGCTCGTAATGAATAGTGTGTATTCTGTTTTTAAGGGGTTGTTTGGTAGAATGTATAAGAGGAAATAATTTATATGTATTAGCTTTGGTATTATTAATTTCTTGTTTGCTAGTGTTTTTCAACTTATGTGTAACTCATATTTTATTCAGTATTATAATTATACATAATAAATTATGACATTAGTAATACTATAATTCTTAATACATGGATAAGCATGTATAAAGATAGTATTGCCCTTTCAAACCTTTTAATCACCAAACTCAATCGTCGATAAGAAATAATCAAACATAATTAATCTCAGCATTACTAATACACCCATGATTGTTACCTATTGTATTGTATCGTATTATTACTTTATATACAATGTTTGTTGATTGTTACTAAAATTTTATTGTATCCTATCATTTAATTCATAGTTATGTAACGATGAAAAATGCCACTATGAAACGACGGATTTGGTGCGGTGGCATCGTTTTCTTGCTTTTTTCTCTCATCTTGTCCTCCTTTATTATTAAATAATTATATTTTATATTTTATCCTATCTTTTTATATATTAATTCTTTTCCGTATTTTATTTTTTCTTAGTAATGTTGCATGTTGATTTTTCATATTGTTGGTGCATGATATCATAAAACGACGGCATACAATATAATCTATTCAAATATTATATTAATCAAACAATACAATACAATACAATACAATACAATTCAATACAATACGATACATTATGAAACTAACACGTAACAACCCTCTAAACAAGCTCCAAGTTAAATAAGAGTGTCTAAGCCTGCCAAGAGTTACAATTCAGTAGTCAGTAAAGTCTCTTAAGTTAAATTCTTACATCTCATTCCTTAGTTACAAGTATAATAAATGGAAAAATATGAAAAAATATTATTTCCAACTGTACCATGTGGTGCAATGATTATGTGATCAATTACAAAATATTCTAAATTCTTTTTATGTGGCCGATTTCACGAGAAATCTTTATATTGAAATCGTGGAAAGTCGATAATATAAAATGCATTTGATATTTGTAAAGTCTTTTTTCTTCTTTTTTTCTATTCACATTATAACAGATAAATTTGAACCATTTCCTCCGCATCATTTTTTGGCCATCCCGTGTCTGAGCTCTAGGTTACTTTATACTACATGTTTTTTAAATCGGAAGTTGCCTCTCTGTTGCATTCATCACGATACAAATTTCTTAGTTCCTTTCTCTTAGTTTTGATATAACTCATTTCAAGCAAGAGATGTAAATGATTGAGAACCTAATTGCGTTGTAGCAGCGCACACCACGTTACTACTGAGGCTTTCGAGTTAAGATTATTAGACGAGTTCCGACAAACAAAATTCAAATGACTGTACATGATGCTACATTTGCGAATGTGAATGGTACTAATATACTCATCCAGCAATTTGTCTATTTTCAATGTTTTTTTCCTCTCCTTTCTTGTTTGTATCTACCCTTTGGTATTCTCCAAATTTGATACATTTCCCCTAGCTCCTGAAAAAAACCAAAGCCCCTTTTCTCATTCTCATTTTCTCTCTTTTCCTATATTAGACCATCTTGCTTTGACGGTCCTCCTCCAGTTTTAATAAGCTAACTTGTTATAAAGAGTTGAAATGTTGGAACACTGTCTAATGCTACTCTATCAAAGAGTATAGACACTTCAAATGCATGGACAGCTTCTCATCACAAGGACATAATTCATACCACCTTAAGCACACTATTCTAATATATCCTTTCTTAAGTTGGAGGATAATTTCGGAGTACAATCGAGCAGAGTAAAAGAACCTCATATTAATAATTTCGATGGCAAGGAGTACCTTCTTTTCCTAATTAAAAGTCCCTATATCAGTTAGCTAGCTGTATTTTGAAGGCTTCTTTTTTAGTACTTACTTCGGCATACCCTACTATAATGGAACCACGTTCTTATGTCCATTTGTTAATTTGATATGAAGTCGTAAAATTAGTCTCTCCTCCAAGGTCTCCTAAGCAATGTTTACTGGGTAACAAGTACTATAAGTCTGATTCTGAAGATGAGATTTACGAAAATTAACTGTTGATTTTAACTATTTTTATGTCTAAATTACGACCATGAAAAGAAACATAAAAATCCTACATTTCACGTATAAAATATCAGGAATTATCAAATTTATAGGAGTATGATTTATGAAGAAAGTGAGTTAAGAGATAATGTTTTTGAGGCCAAGCTTTGAAGGGGCATCCTCACCACACATGATTGGGTGTGCCCGTCCATATAAGAATAATTGCGTATACTACCGATCGATGAACAGCATCAGTCTCTTTCTGATTTTGTATCTTTGTACAAAAGTTAATAAGAAAAAGTAGAATAAAGACAAACCCGAATTCTGAGGGGAGCTTGGTAGCATACACTTGACCATGCCTGTAAACAGGCCAAAATTGGACTACAATTTCAAAATACTATCGATTCTTTCTCATTCCTTTGACATTTGCCTCACGACTTTTGCATCAATTTAGAGTAGGTGAATTATACTACAACATACAAATGATACGAACTGAATTTACTACTGCAGCTTTAATGCATACAAGTTTATGTGAATTCACTCACACAAGTACACACTAATTGTCTGTTACGAATGAGCCATTCAAAATAACCAGAATATTTTCTCTCTAGCAGAGATACAAGGTGGGAATATCGTAAAGATGAGATGAACATGCATAAAACAGTGGACAGAAACTCAAACATATTCTTTCCTCTTTCCTTCCGCACCTAAAGAGCCTCTTTGTCAATCTGGTAACATCCCAGATACCGCGTTTGTCACATGTTTCCATGACTTCAGCTTTATCATCTTTAACTTAGACAACTGCAGATTTTTGTGCATTCAAACCGTCAAAGACTAGGTCGAGTACAATGGATGATATCTTATTCTCTGAACTCCTCCTAATGGGACTAATTAATGTCTTATGTACAGCTTTTGCAATGGATCTCACGTCTCAAACCCTTGGATCTTCATAATAGTTACTGGTCAGCAAGATATTAGGGTGACTTGGACTCGTTGCAATGTAACGGATGCCTATTGCATGAACTTCCGTATTGTGGTAAGCTAACTTACAAGGATCATCTCACCAACCCCAGCAACTGAATTTGCAGTCATCCCGACAGCGTATATAGCAGCTGTGGCTGGTGGATATCAAAAGAGGCAGCCAAAGCTCATGATCACGTGCTTTTCAGTCTTGGAAATACTTAGTTGAGATTCAAGGATTGATGTTACTACACGTATTTATGACATATCTCTAGCAAATCGATCCCTACAAGAAACAGGAGACCTTGTCATTGAAGTACTTCAGTTATTTCCTCAACAAAAGGTGAACTTTTTGTAACATGAAGAGAGATCCTGAGTTATTAACAAAGTGACTGGTATTGTAAACACAGGTTAAAAAAAAAAGGAGTGGTATTGTTTAACATAAAGTATATACCTGGAACGGAGGATATAAACTTTCTAATTTATATATTAATTATTATTATTAATTAATATATATATATATATATATATATATATAGCAGGGAATAACAAAAATGATGTGGCATATCTCAAATGCCAAGAAACCTATTTATCTTTTTCTCATTTATTTGTAATTTTCTCCTTATTATTTATTTTTAACTCAACTCAACTTCTGTTTAAAAAATTAGAGGTCACAACCGTTACCAAAAGTCACATACTTAAAAACCATTTTCCATTAATTAGGAATACCAAAAGCCACATCAGTTTTGTAACGGTGCATAATCTTTGTAGCGATGCATACAAAGATCAGTTTTATTTTAAAGCATTAATCCAATCATAGGAACATACTCCCACAAAACAGAACAGATGCTCTTTTCACAAGAAAAAAAAAACATATGCTATTTATGTTATAGTAGTTGTTTCTCCTTTTCTCTCTTAATCTTTTTGTTTGAATTTAATATTGTCTCCCTCAGAATATGCTTACAATTTTCTTGGTACTCAGCATATGCTTCATTTTCTTCATACATTTGACTGATTTACATTCCTTAGGAAAGATCAGAAAAGGAAAACGCTTGTGCAATGTAGTTTTGTGTTCTTAAAATAAGTTCACATCTTCTTGGGTATTGGCACTACATACGCTTCTATTGCAAATTAAAATTGCATATACAAGATTCTTCATGTATATGAAGTTGAAAAAGATAAGTCAGATGCTTCTCATGTTGGATGGCACGGCTACTCCATTAGTCACTATCAAATATCTAAACAAAGTGAGTGCTTTTTACTTTCCAAAGCAGGCTTTGAACACTTGTGATGTTAGTAGACAAATTTTCTAAGAGGTGCGCAGTAGAATGGAACTTTATTCTGCTTACAATCCTTTGGGTTACATCTATATCAAGGCCTCAAGGGCTATATATGGACATACTGAAGAAGAACAATACTAATGTATATATGGTAAAATTCTGTTCCATTTTTTTTTCCTTTTGCATTATTTTGTGGACGCAACATTTTTTTTTTTTTTTTTTTTTTTTTTTACACATTTAGTTTAAGCTGAAATTAGTGCTACTTAATGTCTCTCCGTAATCCTTGAAAGCTAGTGGTATCAGTGGCGCACTCAAAATTTTACACAAGTGGGTTCATTAAACACGGCACCAATAATAGGAACAATATCAAATATAACAAGCGAAATTTGCTCAGCTATATTTTTTCTTTTTTATTCGCTACAATAAATAAAGTCATTACTTTTAAGCAGGCGTTTTTAGCTTTACAGTCGAGCAAGTCTTTTTAATAAAAGTATTACAAATTCTATTTAAATTTAAAATTTAGAATAAATTATCTACTTACTTTAACAAATTTTGCTCTAACAAATTTAAAGATTCGCTAACAAATTCTATTTAGCATATTTAAAAGTATATTAAGCTCTAAAACATATATAACCATATTTTCCTCATTTATAGAAACAATGTTGTTTATTTACCCCCAAAATAAAGAATCAAAAGAAAGAGTATTAACTAAACGAAATTAATACAATTAATTGAAGAGAGCTTATTAGCTAAACTTACTCTGAATGAACCTACTTTGAATGAAGTGTTAAGAAGCTAACTTATTTAAGGGTAATGCTGCCATACAAACATAATCAATAAATGTCAAAAAGCCAAAAAGCAAGCGTTGCTATGAGACTCGAACCATCCAGAGTGCTTGAAGCCGCTTGACCACCACACCACAAAGATGTATTGTGTCGGGCAGATTTATCATTATCTAGATAACCGCTTTGTTTATGGTTTTGATGATACTTACATGTGTAGACAGTATATTTTTTCGACAAAACGGGTTTGAACCCTCTTCTATACACGTGGGTGGTACTGGAGGATTAATGCATTTGCTTTTTTCCATCTATATATATGTGTGTAAAAGGAGGGACAAAAGAAGGTGATGGGGCACCTCTTTGAGTTTAGGATTACTATTTATCTATTTTCTCCCTTTTTGGATTCTTCTTCTAATTTTTTGCTTTATTTTATTTATTAGAAGCTCAAAAGTCCTTAGGAAAGAAAAAAACGATCATTGATGAAGCGTCCATTCGGTGACATCTTAGAAAAAAGCAACGGTCACCTTAAGAAGCATTCGTTCAAGCAACCCAACGTCTTAACTTATTAATGGAGAAGAAAAGTCTTACTAGAAAATTAGTAACAGAAATCAATTGATAAGACGAATTGTGGATATCAAAAACTTTACTGCTATTAAGTATTATTTTAATTTACCCCTTCAACTCCACATCAGTTATAATTTAATAATTGTAACTGTTATATACTTATAATAACCACGTTGAAATCTGCCTCTTCTTTCATATCCACACCTCATAAATCCAAATCCTTGAAAAACTATTTTACTGATATATTTGGTATTTTGCTTTCGAGTCCCCGCTACAATAACAACAATGTAGTTATCCGAAATGCATGGGCAGGGTAAAACAGATTTGTGTGTTCAGTTGGGATTTCAAATAAGGATTTGGTGAGTTTCGTTTTGATTTCTCATTAAATTTTACTGTTTGCAAGTGATCTATTCATTTTTATCTTTTTATTTTCCTTGTGTAATCTCTCCTGTCATTTATAGAAGATTTGATGGTTTTTTGAGATGTTAGGAGCAAGAAGTGGATAGTTTGAAATTTTGTAATAAGAATTTGGATGAGAAGATTCGGCATCGGCGTCATGAAAAGAAAAAATCAAAGGGAAATAACAAACAAAAAGATTAAAAAGTCGTTATGGATAGAGAGAGGTATAGGAAAAACTCTTATAATATCAACCCCTCTTTACTTCCCTTTTCTCCTTTTCTCATAAAGCTCTTTTGCCAATTTTGTCATCTTCCATGGACTTGCCTTATATTTTATGCAATTTCAGAAGTTTTAAGTTTTATTTGAAAAAATAAATGAATGCGTGATCATGAAAAAAAGAAGGTAACCCATTTAAGAAAAGTTGTCAGCCACCTTTTAATATCCTCTTATCAATAGTCATCTTTTATTCCAATTAATCTTTCTTGTGTTGGCCTGGACAAGCCTGCTGGACATTGCGTTAAGAAAGTTCTCTAAGTACGAAGCCTGGAGGCATGTTTGTTTATGCACATGCCAAGAGTTAGAAAACATATTACATACAGTATATGATATGGTTTGGTAAAAGGTACCACTATTAATCCTATTTTTGATGTTAAAGTTAAACGGACTAATGTAATCATACAAATGCTTATATCTTCAAAATATCGCTATCTTTCATCATATGGAATTTCTAGGCTGGATAAAAAGATTATAGATCATGCATATCAAATTCCTATAAATATTTGTCCCAGGTAAGCTGTTTATACTATATTTAACACTTTCATTACGTAGTTGTTCTTTATATGTTAACGTTAAATTTATCTTTTATTACATATGCAATTAAAAAATATGAAGTTTTCAGAGATGTGAAGTATACAAAAATCCCACAAATGCAGATTGAGTATTTGAAAAATGAGCAAGTACAATGGAGAACCAAACTATATAAAAGAGTTTTACTATATCATTTAGGTAAAGAATGGCTGCGGATGTATTTGTATATGTGCAAATACTATGGTATTGCATTTAAATATTTTGAATTATGTTGTTTCAAATAAATGGTTTTTAAATGCCATGAATTTTTACATGTCACCCTTAACACAGAATGAAAAAGTGCAAATCTATTTGTTATGTTCTTTATTTTTCTTTTTTATTTCACATATCTTCTTTGTTTTTGGAATTTTTAAATAAACATATAAAATTATAACTGTAATATTTTGATCGGAGAAGATAAAATTATCAAAGAGTAACGTCTAATTCTTTTAATTATAAAAATTATTTAGTCATATTTTAATTTTCATTAACGTAAGCGCGAACAGATAGTTATTAACATATTCAGTGAACCTGATAAGTCAAATCTACATATGCATGATTCTATATCCTGCTCTGCCCCCAACCACCCCTTCGCCAGAAAAGCCACTATCTCTTATAGCAGTGATTAATTACTAAAAGAGACTAGGTGAGTTATTAGCACTTGCCAAATCTCACCCAAGAAAAAGAAATCATAATACCTATTCACACTTGCTGGAATTTATTAAGAGATGCATAGTCATGCATGATCTTAATATAAATGGAGTGAAAGGAAAATGGAAGAAGTAATTTTGGAGGGAAATGAAAATTTCAAATTCATTAGGTTTGAAAAATTCATTGTCCCATATTGGATGGGGAAACTTCTTTTAGTGTGTTTATATAGTGAAACACATTATATGATTCTCAAAAGGTTGAGAAAAAGGAAGATCCCTCGCGTCGCCGCCGTCGTCGCTCGCTCGGCTTCGGATTCGGTCAAATGATTGATCGATAAGATTAGTTTTTTGACCAAAGTTTAATTAATATTTTAATTAATGAATCCGAATTTAAGTAAAAGTTTATTTCCGTTTTTCCCAAACAGCTCCCAACGGTCACCTTCCCAACAGTCATCTTCTTAAACAATGTGACTGTTGGAAAACTCCATTCCCAACAGTCATCTTACCTAAACAGTGTGACTGTTGGAAAACTCCATTTTTGAACAGATTTTGCACCTGTTCAGGCACACCAACAGTGGTCTATAAATACCATTTCCTGTGACTCATTTCGACACAGAATATTTTCGCAACATCAGACAAAAATTCTCTCTCTCTCTCTCTCTCTCTCTCTCTCTCTCTCTCTCTCTCTATTGTATTCCTGTATTGTATTCCAGTTTCCAAACAGTAAGTATTTACTGTTGTGATTTGCAAACGTTACTTTGAGTTCGTTGGTGTTCTGTGATTTGTTTTGCCGCTATCACAGAAACGATTTCCGTTGTATCTTGGGAGGAAGTAACCCATAATCCTTGGCAACTGTGGGAGGGTTATAATTCCTTAAGGAAACACAAGTAACTTGTGGGTTCGGAAAGTTTTTCTACTTCATCTATTTTCTTGTTTCAGAAACTATACAGAAGAACACTGTAATTTTTTCGTTAACAAACTTAAGGAATTATAACCTGTGTGTTACAGTGATCTGGTTTTATTTGGTTTAAAGATATAAAATCTTTATCAAATAAAACCTTATAGTAGTGAACAGTTCGAAGTTTTAAAAACTTCACCAGTTTGCTAATTTTAGTTTCTGTATTAAATTGTGTGTAGTAGTCTGTTTAAAGATTAAAAAACTTTACCAGATCGCTAAAATTATTTTCTGTTATTTTTCTAGAAATGACAAACGGAACAAGTGATGCTATTTCTGCTAATGCTGGGACGGATCAAGTTGGATCTGCCCATGCTGCTGGACTAAATGTTGCTCCTGCTCCAACAATTGCAAAGGCTGAAAAACCTGGTAAATTCACCGGGGTGGACTTCAAGCGTTGGCAGCAGAAGATGTTCTTCTCTCTAACAACCCTCAGTCTATAAAGGTTCATCAATGAAGACGAACCAGTTTTGGCTGAAGGCACTCCTGACAATGAGAAGTTTTGGGTAACAGAGGCTTGGAAGCATTTTGACTTTTTGTGTAGAAACTATGTTCTAAATGGTTTAGAAGATAGTCTCTATAGTGTCTTTAGTGTTTGTAAGACTTCGAAAGAGCTGTGGTATGCTCTTGAGAAGAAATACAAAGCTGAAGATGTTGGGTTCAAGAAGTTTGTTGCTGCCAAGTTTTTAGATTTTAAAATGGTGGACAATAAGTCTGTAATTTCTCAAGTGCAGGAATTGCAAGTGCCGATTCACGACATGCTTGCAGAGGGCTTGGTGATTAATGAAGCTTTCCAAGTGGCGGAATTTATTGAGAAATTGCCACCATTATGGAAAGACTTCAAAAATCAACTTAAGCACAAGCGCAAAGAAATGACACTCGAAGATCTCGTGGTGCGCATAAGGATAGAGGAGGATAACAAAGTGGCAGAAAGAAAGTCACGTGCAAATTCTTCCATGGTTGGAGCCAACATTGTTGAAGAGGCACCAACTAATAGCAAGAAGAGGAAGAAACCATCTGGGCCAAAGCAGAACCCGCCTAAGAAGAAATTCAAAGGCAACTGCCACAACTGTGGGAAGAACGGGCATAGAATTGCTGATTGTTATGCCCCGAAGAAGGACAAGAAGGACAAGAAATCCCAACAAGCAAACATTGTTGAAAAGAGCAATGATGTTGAAAACCTGTGTGCTATGCTCTCTGAATGTCACTTGGTAGGTAACTCCAAGGAATGGTGGATTGATTCAGGAGCAACACGACATGTTTGTGCTGACAAAGGATTGTTCTCTTCGTATGATTTGGCAGGTCCAGACGAAACCATCTTCATGGGCAATTCCGCGACGGCGAGGATTGAAGGCTATTGGAAGGTTTTCTTGAAGATGACGTCTGGAAAAGTTGTAACTTTGAATGATGTATTACATGTTCTGGATATTAGAAAGAATTTAGTTAGTGTTGCACTTCTCG
>MCJB01049186.1:174776-246800 GCA_002018475.1 Nicotiana obtusifolia
GTACTTACTAAAAATGAGTTGTATGTAGGAAAGGGCTACCTAAATGAGGGCCTTTTCAAACTCAATGTAATAGCTATTAATATTAATAAAGTTGGTTCTTTTGCTTACTTGCTTGAGTCTAATTCTTTATGGCATTCCCGTTTAGGTCATGTTAACTTCAAAACATTGCGAAAATGATCAATTTGGAAATATTGCCAAAGTTTAATTGTGAAAATACAAAGTGTCAAATATGTGTGGAGTCTAAATATGCGAAACATCCTTTTAAATCAGTTGAAAGGAATTCAAATCCTTTAGACTTAATTCACACGGACATTTGTGACATGAAGTCGGTACCATCTCGCGGAGGGAAAAAATATTTCATAACTTTTATTGATGATAGTACAAGATATTGCTATGTATATTTGTTAAAAAGTAAAGATGAGGCAATAGATGCATTTAAGCAATATAAAAATGAAGTTGAAACACAATTGAATAGCAAGATAAAAATGATAAGAAGTGATAGGGGAGGTGAGTATGAGTCACCATTTGAAGAAATATGTTTGGAGTATGGAATCATTCACCAAACAACTGCCCCCTACTCACCTCAATCAAACGGGATTGCAGAAAGGAAAAATAGAACTCTTAAGGAAATGATGAATGCTTTATTAATAACGTCTGGGTTACCACAAAACTTGTGGGGGGAAGCTATTCTAACGGCAAATAGAATTCTTAATCGAATTCCCCTTAGCAAAACACAATCCATACCATATGAAAAATGGAAAGGAAGAAGTCCTAACTTGAAATATTTCAAAGTGTGGGGGTGCTTGACAAAGGTTCAAGTACCTAAACCCAAACGAGTTAAAATAGGACCTGAAACTGTGGATTGTGTGTTTATAGGATATGCAACAAATAGTAACGCATATCGGTTTTTGGTTCACAAGTCAGAAAACCCAGAAATTCAAGTAGGTACAGTTATGAAATCAAATAATGCTGAGTTTTTTCAGCATATATTTCCATACAAAAATGAAGGTGAGACATCTATTCCAAGGAATAAACGTCCACGTGAAGAAATAAATGATGAGGTACATAATGAGGAGAATCCTAGACGTAGCAAAAGGAGATCTACATCATTTGGCTCAGATTTCTTAACCTTTTTACTAGAAAATGAGCCTCAAACATATAAAGAGGCTATGTATTCTTCTGAAGCACCATACTGGAAAGAAGCTGTCGATAGTGAAGTTCAATCCATTTTGGACAACCATACATGGAAGTTAGTTGATCTACCTTCCGGAAATAAACCTTTAGGTTATAAATGGATCTTCAAAAGGAAAATGAAAGCAGACAGAACTATTGACAAGTATAAGGCAAGACTTGTAGTCAAAGGCTTCAAACAGAAGGAAGGCCTTGACTATTTTGATACATACTCGCCAGTAACAAGAATTACATCCATTCGGATGTTAATTGCTTTAGCCGCGGTATATGGCCTTGTAATACATCAAATGGATGTGAAAACAGCTTTCTTAAATGGAGATTTAGAAGAAGAAATCTATATGGAACAACCTGAAAGGTTTGTGGTTCCAGGAAAAGAAAAGAAAGTTTGTAAACTTGTTAAGTCTCTTTATGGACTGAAACAAGCGCCTAAACAATGGCATGCAAAGTTTGATGACACAATGTTGTCAAATGGCTTTAAGATCAATGAGTGTGATAAATGTGTTTACATTAAAGACTCTCCAAATCATATAGTCATTGTTTGTCTATATGTAGACGATATGTTGATAATGAGTAATGATATTGCTAACATTAATGTCACAAAGCATATGTTAAGCAGGAAGTTTGATATGAAAGATTTAGGAGTTGCTGATGTAATCTTGGGGATTAAGATCCATAGAACTCCACAAGGTCTTGCACTATCACAATCTCATTATATCAAATCAGTTCTTGAAAGATTTAAATATTTAATCTCCTATTGATATGAATCTTCTGCTAAAGAAGAACAAAGGAGAGAGTAAGTCTCAATTGGATTATGCTCGGGTTTTGGGATGTTTAATGTACATCATGAACTGCACTCGACCTGATATACCATGTGCTATTAGTAAGTTGAGTCGGTACATGCATAATCCAGATCAAACTCATTGGATGGCAATGAAACTGGTCTTGGGATATTTAGAATTTACTCAAGATTATGCGTTGCAATATAGCAAATACCCAGTGGTAATTAAAGGATATTGCGATGCAAATTGGATCTCCGGTTCACATGACTCAAAATCTACAAGTGGATATATATTCACTCTTGGAGGAGGAGCTATGTCTTGGAATCATCCAAACAAACTTGTATAGCTCGCTCAAAGATGGAGGCAGAATTCATAGCTTTAGACAAAGCTGGTGAAGAAGCTAAATGGCTTCGGAATTTCTTGGAAGATATTCCATTATGGCCCAAACCACTGACACCTATCTGCATTCACTGCGATAGTCAATCAGCCATAGGAAGGGCAAAGAATGTTATGTATAACGGTAAGAGTCGTCATATAAGATGAAGACATAAAACCATTAGGCAATTGATCTCTAGAGGAATCACTTCAATTGACTTCATAAAGTCAAAGGAAAATGTGTCAGATCCACTATTACAAAAGGCCTACCTAGAGAGACAGTTGAATTTACAACAAAGGGAATGGGTCTAGGACCTATGGAAAGTCAATCATTACGGTAACTCTACCTAGAAGATTGGAGATTCCAAGATCTAGGTTCAAGGAGATCAAATAAAGTAATGAACGACAGTTGAACATTGTCAAAACAAAACTTTGTGATCCATTCTCATGATAAGACAATGTTAGGGAACAAGGATAAAGCGTTAAAGCTTTTTAATGATTATCTAATTCTGATACATGTGCTATCAGAAAATGTAATCAACGGGGTTACATGTTTAGAAATCACCTATGTAAGTGTGAAGTGTAAGCCGCTTCAAGGAGAAGTTAACAAGGCCAAATTCTCTATGCACTTATGAAACCAGGAGGTGTTCATGGCTGAAACGAACACAACATTGAGAACCAAAGACGTTTAAGGGTTAGTTGTGTGGCTTATGTTGTCTAGGTATAACTAAAGCTCGACGGTTGAAGATATCAAATTTACCGATTGACCGAGGGGACTATCTGTATTGGGTCGGTCACAATCGATTAAGGCTGGGACCGATTGCAATTTGAAACCGGGCCACCCCGGTTCGATATCAACAAGTCGGGCGTATAGGCCGGGACAGTCGAAATGGGACAATCGATATGATCGGCCATGGGATACTTCGTAACAAAGAATCGGCTTCAGACCGTATATCTCGCCAATCCCGGATATCTCGCCAGGAGCAATTCCCTCAACTGTTATAGCCGTTATGCCGTCATCTTGGGATATTCAATCCCGTAATTAATGGGATTTGCCTTGTAATCAGTCTTTTACTTTATTTAGGACTCTTTCATTTACCTATAAGAAAGGCATTGACCCCCCATTGTAAGGGGACACATATCTTAGAGAGGAAAACAATATAATTCTACTGTTATTCATAACTAGCTCCATTGTTCATCAAAATACTGTCCTATTATTCATAACTCATTATCAGTTGTTGGATACTTGTGGTTTGACTGTTCTCTTTTGCTTATTATATTTTAATCTTCTACGTC
This sequence comes from Nicotiana obtusifolia, assembly GCA_002018475.1. NCBI lineage: Eukaryota > Viridiplantae > Streptophyta > Magnoliopsida > Solanales > Solanaceae > Nicotiana > Nicotiana obtusifolia. Next base: position 178,418 of record MCJB01049186.1, read on the forward strand.
ATATTTTTATATTGTATCAAATTGATTCGGATCCTTAGCACCACATACAAATTCAATTGTTATCCGGTTTTAAGGGTAAACAGTTTGGCGCCCACCGTGGGGCTAAGGATATTAGTGAACTTTCGATACGTTTTTCTTTCAAACACAATTTCACACTTGCTCTTTGCAGAATTCTCTGTTTTTCAGGTTGCAGATTAATCATGTCACAAATCAACAACGAGACCAACAACCAAGTTGAAAACAACACTATGCCCGAACATGAGGCCCCAGCCGACGTCAATTCTCAAATGGCGCTCGATACTGACCAGGCACCTGGCTCGTCGCACAGTGTCCGGGGGGAGAACCGCTCGGGGATTCAGCAAAGCGGAGAGAGCGAAATCAGTCTCAGGGTAATATTTGACATGCTACAAGCTCAGCAAGCGGCGATAGTCCAGTTGCAAAGCCGCACTCAGAACCCGGACAGAGCAGAGAACGCTCCCCCTCAGGCAGCAACCGAGCAAAATGAACCGGTCGCAACTCAACCGGATGGATGAGGTTCGTGGACTAACTCCGGGATCATCAAGATGCTGGAAGAGTTAACTAAGCGAGTCTAGACAGGAGAAAAGAGAATTGAAGCCAACGATAAAAAAGTTGAAACATATAACTCAAGGGTAGACCAAATACCGGGAGCACCTCCGGTATTGAAAGGCATGGATGCCAAAAGTTTCGTACAGAAACCATTCCCGTCCAGCGCCGCTCCGAAGCCGATCCCCAAAAAATTTTGCACGCGCGAAATTCCTAAGTACAACAGAACTTCGGACCCTAATGAGCATGTGACAGCCTATACTTGTGCTATAAAGGGGAACGATCTCGAGGACGATGAAATCGAGTCCGTCCTCCTGAAGAAATTCGGAGAAACTCTATTCAAGGGAGCGATGACGTGGTATCATAACTTATCACCAAACTCCATCGACTCTTTCTCTATGTTGGCTGATACATTTGTAAAAGCCCATGCAGGGGCCATTAAGGTTGAGACAAGGAAGTCCGACTTATTCAAAGTCAGACAACGTGACAGTGAAACGTTAAGGGAGTTCGTATCCCGATTCCAAATGGAGCGGATGGATCTTCCCCCGGTTACAGACGATTGGGCAGTGCAAGCTTTCACCCAAGGGCTGAATACCGGCAGCTCTGCAGCATCTAGGAAACTCAAGCAGAGTTTAATCGAATACCCGGCCATCACCTGGGCGGATATCCATAACCGGTATCAATCAAAAATCAGGATAGAGGATGATCAGGTCAGAGTTGCATTAGGTTCCTCTTATACAGTTAAGACCTTTGATCGACCTCGAAGAGACAACTTTCGTGAGCCAAGGTCGAACCAAGACAGGCATCGACCATACCCGGAAGATCGACGTAATGGATCGAGGGGACTCAAGGTCCCGAGACAGGAAAACAGGTACGAAGTGAATCAAAGGAACAGAAGGCCGTTGCCAAAGGGCAACTTCGAGAAAACCAATGATCGACAGGAAGCACCCCGGCTGTCCGAGTACAACTTTAACGTCGACTCAGTGACCCTGGTTTCATCGATTGGCCGTATCAAAGACACCAGATGGCCGAGACCATTACAAACAGACCCTGCCAAGAGGGATCCTAACCTCGTATGTAAATATCATGGCACTCACGGTCATAGAACGGAAGATTGCCGACAGTTGAGAGAGGAGGTGGCACGGTTGCTCGAGAACGGACATCTTCGGGAGTTTCTTAGTGACCGGGCAAGAAACCATTTTGAAAACAGGGACAGGCTGGCAGATCAAAGGGAGCCGAAACATACTATCAACATGATAATTGGGGGAACAGACGCACCCAAGTACCGGTATTGAAGCGTACAAAAATTTCCATCACTCGAGAGAAACGAACTCGAGACTATGCACCTGAAGGGACCTTATGCTTCAGCGACAAGGAAATCAAGGGCCTTGCACAACCCCATAACGACGCACAGGTGATATCAATGTTGATACACGATACCCGAGTAATGAGCGTACTAATATGGCATCGAAAACAACGAAGGAGAGATAACTTTGCTGGTGAACGTCGCCGGTACCACCAGGGCAACAAGATTCTGTGTAATCGAGGGTGACATAGGGTATAATGCCCTGCTCGGAAGGCCCTGGATACATGACATTAGGGCAGTACCATCAACCTTGCACCAGATGCTAAAACTCCCATCGGCCGAAGGAATCACCACCGTTTATGGGGAACAGCATGCGGCGAGGGAGATGTTCGCGATAGAAGAAACAACATCGAAGTCCATCAATCCCCAACAGAAGACCAAATAGTAATCACAAAAGTCGCCTTCGACAGATGAGGGCGAGCGAGATTAGCCCGATGAAGCTTCGGGGTACCCCGATCCTTTGTTGTTCCGGATGAGGCCGGCGCAACAAAGTCGACGATCGAGGAATTGGAGCAAGTCCCGATCCGCCATGACGCACCCAACCGGAAGGTATACCTGGGCTCGGGTTTGAACTCCGAGCTCAGGACCAAACTACTTTCTTTTCTTTCTGCTAATGAAAGCTCCTTTGCTTGGTCCCATATGGATATGACAGGCATACCACCAGAGATTGCGATGCATAAGCTTAGCGTCGACCCAAAATTCCGGCCGGTCAAACAAAAAAGGAGGCCTCAATCCGAAGTCAAGCAGGTCTTCATTCAGGAAGAGGTAACCAAGCTTTTGAATATGGGTTCCATTCGGGAGGTAAAATACCCCGAATGGTTAGCTAACGTAGTTGTAGTGCCAAAAAAGGGGAACAAACTTAGAATGTGTATAGACTATAAGGACTTAAATAGAGCCTGCCCTAAATATTCTTTCCCGTTGCCCAACATCGATCGTATGATCGATGCTACTGCTAGCCACGAGACTCTAAGTTTTCTCGACGCCTATTCTGGATATAACCAGATACAAATGGATAAGGACGATCAAGAAAAAACGTCCTTCATCACTAAATATGGCACTTACTGCTATAATGTGATGCCATTCGGGCTTAAGAATGCGGGGGCTACATATCAGCGCCTGGTAAATAAAATGTTCGAAAACCAACTAGGTAAAACCATGGAGGTTTATATTGATGATATACTAGTTAAGTCCCTGCGAGCAGAGGACCATCTTAGTCATTTGCAGGAAATGTTCGACTTTGAAGAAATACAATATGAAGCTGAACCCGAAAAAATGCGCGTTCGGGGTAGGCTCCGGGAAATTTCTCGGGTTCATGGTCTCGAACAGAGGAATAGAGATCAAACCGGACAAGATCAAAGCTATCGAAGATATAAAAGTCGTCGACAGCGTCAAGGCCGTACAGAAACTCACAGGCCGGATCGCAGCATTAGGCCGTTTCATATCCCGGTCGTCAGACAGAAGCCACCAGTTCTTCAATCTACTAAAGAAGAAGAACGAATTTTCATGGGGACCGGAATGCCAACACGCTTTAGAGGAACTTAAGAGGTATCTTTCTAGCCTACCCCTGTTACATACGCCTAAAATGGGCGAGCTATTATACCTTTATCTCGCTGTATCGGAGGTAGCGGTGAGCGGAGTCTTAGTTCGAGAAGAACAGGGTACCCAGTTCCCCATATACTATGTTAGTAGAACATTAGGGGAAGCTGAAACTAGGTACCCGTACATAGAGATGCTAGCTCTAGCCTTGTTAAGTGCTTCTAGGAAATTAAAACCATATTTCCAGAGTCATCCGATATGCGTAGTGACGACTTACCCACTTAGGAATGTCATGCATAAGCCCGAGCTATCGGGCAGACTGGCCAAATGGGCCATCGAGATCAGCGAGTACGATATCCAGTATCGACCTCGAACCTCGATAAAATCGCAAGTACTGGCCGATTTTATCGCCGACTTCACACCGTCGCTTATTCCCCAAGTCGAAAAGGAACTCATGACTAAATCGGGGACTCTTTCGGGAGTATGGACTTTGTTCATTGACGGGGCCTCGAATTCGAAAGGATCGGGTTTCGGTATCGTTCTAAAACTACTGACCGGAAATACAATCAGGCAATCCATCAAAACCGTAAAATTGCCTAACAATGAAGCCGAGTATGAGGCTATGATTGCAGGTCTCGAACTGGCCAAGAACCTTGGGGCGGAGATAATCGAGGCCAAATGCGACTCTCTCCTTGTGGTCAACCAAGTGAACAGGACGTTCAAAATCAGAGATAGCCGTATGCAAAGGTATGTAGATAAACTTCAGGTCACTTTGCACAGGTTCAAGAAATGGACCCTGCAGCACATTCCCCGAGAACAAAACAGTGAAGCCGACGCTCTCGCGAACCTAGGATCGACGGTCGATGATGAAGAGATCAACTCCGAAAAAGTCATACAGTTGATGAGATCGGTGGTAGAAGAAGGCCACGCCGAGGTCAACTCGACAAGCTTGACGTGGGATTGGAGGAACAAGTACATAGAATACCTCAGCTCGGGCAAGGTTCCACACGACCCCAAAGAGTCGAGAGCTTTGCGTACAAAGGCAGCCCGATTTTGTTTGGCCAACGATGGAACCCTTTACAGGAGAACTTTTGGAGGACCCTTAGCTATATGTCTCGGCCCCGGGGATACAAAATACATCTTGAAAGAGATACACGAAGGAGCTTGCGGCAATCATTCGGGCTCAGATTCACTAGTGCGGAAGGTAATCCTAGCCGGCTATTACTGGGTTGACATGGAAAAAGACGCAAAGGAGTTCGTGCGCAAATGCGATAGGTGTCAAAGACATGCACCGGTCATCCACCAACCCACTGAAACACTGCATTCGGTTATTTCACCATGGCCATTTATGAAGTGGGGGAGGGATATAGTAGGACCACTCCCTCGAGTACCAGGTAAGGCTCAGTTCATCTTTTTTACAACTGACTATTTTTCTAAGTGGGTGGAAGCACAGGCTTACGAGAAAGTTAGAGAAAAAGAGGTGATCGACTTCATATGGGATCACATCATCTGCCGGTTTGGGATGCCTTCCGAGATCGTGTGCGACAATGGAAAGCAGTTCGTCGGAAGCAAGATAACCAAATTCTTCGAAGACAATAAAATCAAAAGAATATTGTCGACTCCCTACCATCCCAGTGGCAACGGCTAGGCGGAATCAACCAACAAACCTATTCTTCAAAATTTGAAGAAAAGGTTAATCGACGCCAAAGGAAGATGGAGAGAAATGTTGCCCGAAATCTTGTGGGCATATCGGACAACTGAAAAAACCAGTACCGGAGCCACTCCATTATCTTTAGTATACGGCGCCGAAGCTTTGATACCGGTCGAGGTACGCGAACCGAGCATCAGATTTCAGCATGCAACCGAGGAATCCAACCAAGAGGCTATGAATGTTAGCCTAGAGCTGTTGGATGAGAGAAGGGAGGCTGCTTTAGTTCGAATGGCAGCTCAAAAGCAGAGAATCGACTAGGGACTTCAACACCAGGGACTTGGTGCTCAGGAGAATCACTCCCAATACTCGAGACCCTTGACCAAACTGGGAAGGTCCCTATACCATACTGAAGGCCACCGGGAAGGGTTCCTACAAGCTAGGGACTGTGGATGGTAAACAGTTGCCAAACAACTAGAATGTAAGCCACTTGAAGAGATACTACTGCTAAGGTATTTTACTTTGCCTTCCTCACTTTCTTTTTACTTCGTTTATCGATACTAACATATGCAGGACAGTTCGACATCAGACAAACACCGAACATTTAGGCTGAAAGCATGCGCTGCACTCTTTTTCCCTTCGACCGGTTTTGTCCCAATTAGGGTTTTCCAGCAAGGTTTTTAATGAGGCAGCCATATGTTGTGCTACCGTAGATTAACCATATCGAATTTTCGCTGCATCCGTTTGTTTACTTTAATTTCGAGGGGCCGAAAAAATATCACTAGGAATCGATGTAAGGGTCAAACGGCCAGAAGAGCCGTACCCGAATAGAACGATCTAATTCGCCTCCGATCAACGAAGATGTACGATTATTCATCAAATTAACAAATTCATTCGATGTCTACATTGTGTTATCGAGCCTAAGGGCTCTTCTTATTATCTTCGCATTGATTATTACCGATATTAGTGGAAGATGTACTTCGAGACCGGGGGGGATAAGACCTAACAAGGCAAACCCAAAAACCGGCACACCGGGCTAAGGCCTTATCAAAGCTAATAAAGCACAAAGGGAGTTAAGACCAATCTTGGCAATCCTGTTTTATGGCCAAGGCCGGATCAAATCAAAAATTCTTAATTCGATCGAAGCTCTGAAAAACAAGGCTAACTTAAACTTATTTGTTGAGGGTCCAAGGCATGAACCCGATCCCTACAAGCTAAATGGTTGAAAACAGGACAAATGACATCTTGTTAAAACCAGGCCAAGGCCAAGCTAATTATCGCTTTGAACAAGGCTAAGGCCTAACCAGTTATTAATGTATTTTGAATTTGCTACGAGGCTAAAGCCGGGCTAATTACTAATTAGTCGGTCATGATTTATGGTACTAGCTAAGGCTAGATATTTCGACACATGAAAATCAAGGAACAAACTTGAGATATATATTGAACAAATATCGTCGTACAAGGTGGGATAATTACATCAGTCAGGCTATAGAAAATAAAGACAACATCAATCCGAGCCGTCTTTGAATTCTTCAGGAAATATTTTCCTTCTCATTTCTTCCTCAACTTTCGATGCCTCTTCGACGTCAGAGGACAAATCGAAGCCACGGGCCTTAAGCTTTTCGAGAACGGTAAGGCGAGTTTGGCATTCAGTATATTCGGTCAGCGCCTTCGATCGTTCGTGAGCTACTTCAGCATCAGCTTTATACTGAGCTATTAAATTATCGGCCTTGGCCTTGGTAGCAGCGATTTCTAACTTTGCTTCCTGAAGTCGGTTGGCCAGGGCCGCCCGTTCTTGGTTGAACGATTCAGCTTGGAGCCGATGGTATTCATTATCCTTCATCAAGGCTCCGATTCTTTCCTGAGCTGCCGAGACTTGTCCTTGTAGAGTCATTGTTTCCGCAGTTAGAAGCTCAGTTTTGACTCTCCAACTGCTCGCTTCGATTTATGCCTCACTCAGCTCAGATCGAAGCTGATCCAAGCGGCTATCCGTTTTCCTCAACCGATCAACACAAGAGGCACGATCGGCTCGGAGATTCGCTAGTTCATTTTCAAGTCGCTGGCGTCGTTCCCACTCTTGCTCCATTCCTTCTTTGATACGAAGGAACACTTCGTGATTAAGCACCGAAGACTGTGGAAAGTCCAAAACATAATACTTTCAGTATGGGAATGTGACCAAAAGTGTTGAATATAATCTAAGGAGAGCAGAAAAACTTACTTTGTTCAGTGCCTGCTGAGATTCGTTGAAAAGGCAAGCCCAGTCCACGGCGTTCATAGTAGCTCGGTCCTCGGGGGCCTAATGCCCGGGCGTCCTCGGGGATAGCAAGGGTTATCATCCGACTCCTCTCTGGGTTCAAGCTCGGTGCAGGGAACTTATCTACTAGCTTAATACCAGCCGACGTTCCACTTGTTTCGGCTGGGGGACTCCTTCTGGGGATTTCAAGGCCGTAGGTATCGGCCGATGGCACCCCAAAGAATTCGTCGAACACCCTTGCTGTGGCCGGCACCCTGCCCGGTATGTGGGTTCTAGCATCTCGGATTGTCTCCGAGAAGGAAGGAGAGTGCACCATTTCGGGAACGTCCGAAGATCTTTGTGTCGCTTCTTGCACAGTGGCTCGACCTTCGGCCCTTGCTTCCATCTCAATGTTAGCCTCTGAAGAGGCACCGGTCTCTCCCGCAACATGCTCGGGTACTCCCCGAGAGGATTTGTCAAGATCGAGGCTCTTTGTCCCCTCGAAATCGTCGCTCAGATCGTCGGGGGGATCGGGAGTCGTGATCTTGTGAGCCGCCATTTTCTTCCTACCTTTCTTCTTCTCAGGCTCGGCATGATCGAGAGCCCTTTTTCTTTTCTTTCCTCCTTCCTTCTCCGACACGGGAAGGGGACGAGGAATTGTCCCGATGGTAACTGCCGACCTCAACTCGGCATCCTTTGAAAGACCTGCAAAACGCATTTTCGATGTTAAGTTTTGACACCGGTTGTTTTAGGAAAGAAAAATATAGACAAAGCTCACCATGGTTCTTAGCCTCCCAAAGGCCTTTTGATATTTCCCTCCAGGCCCGCTCTGAGTACGACCTTTGGGCCACGATTTTCCTGACCCAACCCATCAGGTCATCGATCGCGGCCGGTGCCTGAGAAACGGTTGCGCGCGATAACACATCAGTCATACGCTAAAACAAAAAAGTAACAAAAGAAGCAAAGAAGGGGAGCACTCATGTTTCATGTTCCACTTTTCGGGGAACGGCATGTTATCGGCAGGAATCAGGTCGGAAGTTTTGATTCGAACGAATCGACTCATCCAGCCTCGATCCCTGTCCTCGTCAATACTCGAGAACTGGGCCTTACTGGCCCGGCGAGCTGATTTAATCAGCCCCCCTCGGGGACTGTATAACCTAAGCAGATGGTCGAGGGTAAAAGTGTGTCCCCCCTCGATCTTATCAACGAAAAAATGGAAAAGATATACTATACGCCATACAGAGGGGTGTATTTGAGCCAAAGTAACCTGATACCTCCTACAAAATTCGACAATCATAGGATCTATGGGTCCTAACGTGAACGGATAAGTATACACACTGAGATACCCCTCCACATGTGTAGTAATGGACTCGTTAGGGGAAGGAATTACAACTTCTTTATCAGTCCAATGACAATCAGCCTTCACCCTATCAAGGTGTTTGGAGGTGATTGAGCTAATATAATCTGAAACCGGTTCACCCCGATCAGGTACCGAAGATGCTTTCTCGACCTTGAAGTCGGTACCTATGTAACATCCCACTGGCTTGAAGGCCTTCAATGGAGGCTCCATAGAAGGCTCATCAGTGCGGATGGGTTCAGCCTCTTCAATAGGCTGAGCGGGAGAAGTTTGTCTTGGAGGAACTGACTTGGAAGTTTTGGCCATTGAAATAGTAAGAAGCAAAGGAGATTAGAAGGATTTTTGGTGAAGAAGATTAAAGGTTTTTTTTTTTTGCTCAAGAAGATTGAAAGAGACAAAGTGGTTAATTGCGTGAAGACAAATGAACCGATCCAAAGAGGGAAGAAGTATTTATACTTTCCCAAAAAATGACGGCACGAAGCACGAGGTGAGCAGCATTGAATGCATGCATTTAATGCAATAAAAAGGCACAAGGTTCTGCAAAAGGCAGGTAATGATTTCCTACATTAACGGTTGTGTGCATCACTATGCTACCGTCATACATAGTATCTTTTTGGGGATAAGCGATTTTGACAGTTGTGCTTCCGCGTCACGTTTAGCGGGAATATCTATCGCTTAGTCAAGAAGTTCAAAGGTTGATAACTCATATCGTTTTTGTCCTTGCTCTCCAATAAACGAGGGGACTATCTGTATTGGGTCGGTCACAATCGATTAAGGCTGGGACCGATTGCAATTTGAAACCGGGCCACCCCGGTTCGATATCAACAAGTCGGGCGTATAGGCCGGGACAGCCGAAATGGGACAATCGATATGATCGGCCATGGGATACTTCGTAACAAAGAATCGGCTTCAGACCATATATCTCGCCAATCCCGGATATCTCGCCAGGAGCAATTCCCTCAACTGTTATAGCCGTTATGCCGTCATCTTGGGATATTCAATCCCGTAATTAATGGGATTTGCCTTGTAATCAGTCTTTTACTTTATTTAAGACTCTTTCATTTACCTATAAGAAGGGCATTGACCCCCCATTGTAAGGGGACACATATCTCAGAGAGGAAAACAATATAATTCTACTGTTATTCATAACTAGCTCCATTGTTCATCAAAATACTGCCCTATTATTCATCACTCATTATCAGCTGTTGGATACTTGTGGTTTGACTGTTCTCTTTTGCTTATTATATTTTAATCTTCTACGTCATATTTTTATATTGTATCAAATTGATTCACGGATCCTTAGCACCACGTACAAATTTAATTGTTATCCGGTTTTAAGGGTAAACAATTATACAATAGGAAAGTTGCAACCAAAAGTTTATATGATCAAGATAGATTTGAAAAACACACATGATAGTGAGGAATGAGAATTTGCAAAAGAGATGCTACTTGCCTTAAATTTTTCTACTAGATTCATAAGATGGATAAAATAGTGTATAACAACTACCAGATACACCATAATAGTGAATGCAAGAACATATGGTGAATTTGTTATATGCATGGGGAATTTGTCTGGAGCTTGTAACTGAACAAGAGGCTTCTCATATCACCCTAACTATAAGTGCATCAAACTAACATATTTATGGTTTGCAAATGATGTGTTACTCTTTTGCAAAGGTGAGTTCCAGGCAGTGATGCTTCTAATCATGGGGCTCAAAACAACTCTCGAAAGTGTCTGGCCTAACTACAAATTGTTGTTCAGTATTAACATGGAAAGGCAAGCATGGAAACCCTATGTGAACTGACAGGGTACAAACAAGAGAAATTTGCCTTTTAAATACCTTGGAGTACCTATCTCACGAAGAAAACTATCTACGGTTGATTGTAAGCATTAGTAGAAAAAATCACAAATAGGATAATGGGATGGGGGACCAGAAATTTATCATATGCAAACAGAACACAGTTGACAAACTCTGTTTTACTGCAGTTGCATATGTACTGGTCTTGTATTTTTCTGCTCCCACGGAAGGTGATTAGAGCAATAGTTGCAGTATGTAGGAACTATTTATGGGATGGTAAAATAAACACTATCAACACTCCGTTGATAGACCAGGATAAAAAGGGAAGAAGGACTAGGGGTAACAGATTGTATGTATATATGCAGTGGAATGAAGCTGCACTGGCAAAGTATGTGTGGCATATGGCAAGAAAAGCTTATAACTTGTGGGTGCGAATCACATTTACTTAAAGGAAGTTGATTGGTGGAGATATAACCCTCCTCAAGAAAGTAGTTAGTATTGGAAGAAGATTTGCAAGGTGAAAGACTTTTTCAAAGGTGGTTAGGTTGGTGATGGATGGCTTAAGATGAATGGTAAATACACAATAACAAGCGAATACAAATGGAAAAGGGGGAGAATTAGACTTATGGAAAGAAAGGAGATGGATGTAGAACTCATGGAACATCCCCAAACGCAACCACATATGCTGGATTGCTGCTCATGAGACTGCTGACATTGAAGAGAATGCAGAATTTTGGCTTCTGTCGAGACACAATATGCAGAACACTTGGGGTGATTATGAGAAAACAGAAGACCACCTATATTTTGAATGTTGCTTGTCTAGAACTTGTTTTAAGGAGATCATGCAGTGGATGGAATAGGAACTGAGACAACAACTCTCTCTGTATGGAACCAATGTGTGATGAATCCACAGCAGATCTGCAAACAGACAAGGGAGAGTGTAAAGACAAATTACACTGAGCTAGGAGAAAGAGAAGTAGACATTAGATTGGATAGAGGATTTATATTTATTATACAGATAGGAGAGAATGAACTACCAACCTGTGAGTTGGTAGTTTGTTTATTTCTTTGAGACCAGATCAGACCAGATAGGAAATGTACTGTTTGTTTTAGTAGGTGATTAATAAGAAATATTTTCTTTTCACCAAAAAAAGAAGTTATTAGTATAAGTTTTGCCACTCGTGCCCTACTTAGTACCAAACAAATGTGCACAGGAGGGATATATGTGGAGCGTTTTCAATTCTGCCCAATTCTGGTTTTGGATCAGTTCCGAGAGGGTAGGGCACATTAGTTAACATTTGACAATATATTAGAGTTAGTTTAATGGCCATTTCCCGTATTTAGTATTGTTTTCAATTTATCACGAAAAAACAAGGACTGAATATGGTTCCATTATGATGATTTTGGTATGTATTTACTCGTACAGGGAAGACCCTTTCTTTATCAAACATGGGAGACAAACACATGCCCTTCTCAGCTCTAATATATATGGCAACGCAAAAGTGCGATCATTAAGGAGGGAGCCCAAGATTCTCTTGTACAAGTATGGGAAATAAGTAAAAATTGAACTTGTATAACGTTTTGCCAATTGCCATCAACTTCATAAGCTTCGTAGCTGTAAGTTTAATATATATACATATATTGACTTGTTGGTTGAACACAAGAATTAGATCAAATTGGTCTTTGTCTATTTCCCTCATTCCTCTGGTGGCTAATTGGTACAGTTAGGAATACCGTAATAGATAATACATAAGTTTGATTTCAGTTTTATCTTATCAAATATTATAGTTGTGATAGGATAAATGCATATCTCTTTGTATCTTATCTCCTAGTCTCGTATAGCTAATACAACTCTAAACTATAGAATGTATAACTTGTATATAATAAGGGATTTCTCAATGAATGCGAGCAAGCAGCTTTTTATCTCAAGATCATTTCCTTACAGGTACTTGGCTATTTAGAATAACGATGCCACCTTAACATATCTACTTATCAATTTAGAAAAGTAATGCTTCGCCTTGGCAGGCAAATATTTAAAGGGTAATTCGTTTTCATCCCACCTTCACCAGCAATGTAGATTTTTCCATTTTCTCTTTCTGATCTTAATTCTTGTTTTGAGGTATGATTTCTAGAAAGTTGTTGAGGGTTCAGATAATGACCCAAACTAGACTTTTCTTGCTTTTATGAACCCAAACTAGACTACTTTGAAGCTTTTCTCCAAGAGTACAAAAGTTAGAAATTACTCCATCAGATCTAAACAAGATATTTTTACCCTTTCATTTCCTAGTTATTTCATCCCTCCTTATGCAGTCGAACGTCTAAAAAGCGCTAGAGAGAATAACGAGAGATTTTTATAATGTATATAAGTTAATCCGTACAAAGCATCACATTTATGTTGAATTTAATGCCACCATCTTGGTATGCCGGAGAAAGTACTCACCCTCGCCTTAACATTTGTAGGCAATTAAAATTTGATTAAATTTAAATCCACAAGAAATTTGGATTTAATCTTAAATTAAATATATTTTGCTCCAAGAAAAGTATTATGGGCTAATGTAATTGGATTAATTATTTAAATCCAATAAATATGATTTAATAATTATGTCCATTTAATTAGGCAATAAATATCGAGCCCACTTCATTAAGCCCAAGATGTCATCTTCTTAGAGGTCCAATTTGGTGCGACGTGTCGAATGACGTGGCGCGCCAAGTCAAATAGAAGAGCCAATAGGATCATTCCACGTGTCAAAATAACAAGCATGCCAAGTCAAATTAAAAGGCCAATGAAACCGCGCCACATGTGCAAGTGACATGTTCTAGCCAATCAAATGCGGCCTTGTCACGCTTCAATTTGATTGCTCGGAAAGAGTTTGTTCCCATCACAACTCTTCTCTCTCACAACTATAAATAGGAGTCTTCATAACTCGGAAAAGGGACCAGAAGTTATAACAAGAAGACACAAGGGAGCTCGTGGATCAAAGGCCACAATTCTCTACAAACTGCAAGTGTTCAAGCATTCAAGAACTTCAACACAAATTTCAAGCATTCAAGATCAAGAACGACATCAAGTCAAATACAAGGCGTTCAAGATCAAAACTATTTGTTTGTGAAATTCATGGCAACAATCAAAGCGTTCGCGACAGATAAATCAAATTCAAATTCGAGATCAAGCTCAGAGGACTTTGAATTTATATTAGAAAAGTAGAATCAGAGGAACCATAGAGATTGTAACACTCATATTACTTGAAATCAAATACTACGATTATTGCAATATTTTTCGGTCTTGATTTTATTTTCTTGACGCAATTTATTGCCTACAAATTCTGGCACGCTCAGTGGGACAATCTCTACCTCTCATCTCAACTTTTCAATCACCAAAGTTCAAGAACATTGAAATGGCTTCACAGTAAATTAACTCCAGATCAACTTCCACGAAGGCTGCTAATTCCAAGTTCTATGTTGATGTGGAAAGCATCCTCGATGTTACCTTTGGAAGTTTTGGTCCAGTTACAAGGAGCAAGGCAAACTCGTTAGGAAAACAAGCACTGCAAATGTCGTCCACGTCAACCCATATTTTCGGATCTTCATCTTCAAGAGTAGCAAGATCCTCTACAAGCACGACCCAAAAAAAGGAACGATATTGCCAAAAGGAGAGTAGCAAGATCCTCTACAAACACGACCCAAAAAAGGAACGATATCGCCAAAAGGATCGAAAAGGTCCTTACCCAACTTAGTTTATCTAAGTCTGAGAAACCTTTCATGCAAGCTTATGATGGTAACTTAAGTGCTGGATCTACTTTAGTCTCCATTAATGCGACCTCCAAGCTCTATCCCAATAATGATCCATTTCATTCTTCATCCTCTACGGACATCGTGCAAGCAATGGCTATTGAAGTTTCTACCGTACAAGAACAACTCGCAAATTTGACGAAGTAGTTGAAGGCTTGTCAAAGCGCGTGCAAGATCAAGATGCTAAACTTTTTAAGTTAACAAATACGTTGGATTACATAGTAGAAGGAGAATTCATACAAACATCTATAAATCTTCAAAGGCTACAAGGGAAATGAGACTCCTCTAAAAAAGCAAACAATGACAACTAAGGAGATCCAAGTCACTGCTGAAGGTCTAATTCCTGTTGAGAAATTGAAGGACTTCATCATGGAGGCTATCAAAGATAAGCTTGACTCGTCGTACAAATTATCTCTCACATATGCAAAGCCGTATATGCAAAGAATTGATAACTTGAAGATTCATGCTGGTTATTAACCTCCTAAGTTGCAACAATTCGACGACAAGGGAAATCCGAAATAACATGTAGCGCACTTTGTTGAAACTTGCAACAATGTTGGAACGTACGATGATTATCTTGTCAAACAGTTTGTTCGATCTCTCAAAGGTAATGCATTCGATTAGTACACAGATCTCGAACCTAGATTCGTCAATAGTTGGGAGCAGTTAGAGCAAGAGTTTCTTAATCATTTCTATAGCAAAAGACGCATCGTAAGCATGATCGAACTTACAAACGCTCATCAAAGAAAGAATGAGCTAGTTATTGACTTCATCAACTGCTGGAGGAGCTTAAGCCTCAACTACAAAGATCGCCTTAGTAAAACTTCTGGCATCAAAATGTGCATTCAAGGCATGCATCGGGGTCTTCCCTATATCTTACAAGGTATAAAGCCCAAAACATTTGAAGGACTAGCAGCTTGTGCTCATGATATGGAACTAAATATGGCCATAACTGCCGACCAAGAGCTACCTATTTTTGAGCCTTACAGCGAAGAAGAAGAACAAGAAGGCGAGGACGGGGGCAAGTTTTCATTCGAAAATGAAACCGAAGAGTCTATGCATGTCACTATGCTCCTTAACGCATGAGCCTAAACTGCAAGTTATAATGCTCCTCTATGCACGAGCTTAAACTGCAAGTTATAATGCTCCGTGCACATGAGCCTAAACTGCACATTGCAATGCTCCTCAGCGCACGAGCCTAAACTGCAGGTTATAATGCTTCTTGATACATGAGTGTATATTGTCTGTCATGAAGCTCCCCAATTTTGAACTGAATCTTTAAGGCATAAAGCTCTTCAAATTCGGGCAAAGTCTTTAAGTTCTAAAGCTCTTCAAATTTGGACAAAGTATTCAAGTCGTAAAGCTCTTCAAATTCAAGAAAAGTCTTCAAGTTGTAAGGCTCTTCAAATTTAGGCAAAGTGTTCAAGTCGCAAAGCTGTTCAAATACGAGCAAAGACTCAAGTCGAAAGCTCTTCAAAGTCGAGCAAGGACTTCAAATCGCAAAGTTATTTAAATTCGAGCCAAACTTCAAGACACAAAGCTCTTCAAATGTTCGGCAAAGTCTTCAAGTTGTAAAGCTATTCAAATTCGAGCAAAGTGTTCAAGTTGCAAAACTTTTCAACTTTGAGCTAAACTGGAGGTCATAAAGCCCTTCAAATTCAAGCAAAATCTTCAAGTTGCAAAACTCTTCAAAACACGAGCTTAAATTGCAAGTCACTATGCTCCTTGACGCATGAGCCTAAACTGCATGTTCCTACACTCCTTGCCTTATGTGTTTTCTTACCTTCAGTTGTATTTTATAATTATTACTCACTGAGTTGGAAGTACTCACATTACTCCCTGCACCCTGTGTGCAGATTCAGGCTTTATCGGTTCCGCTCCGAGACATTGATTATTACTGTCAAGGCGGCGATTCAGAGACTACGAGGTAGCTGTTGGCGTCCGCAGCCCCGTATCTCTTTTATCTTGTTGTTTTCACTATATTCAAACAATTGTGCCAAAGATATTGTAATAGTAATCTTATTATTAGGATTTTCATTAGTTGCTCATGACTTTGTGACACCCCAGTTCGGGCTGTAGTCGGGATGGTTCACTATATTTTTCCGCAAATTACTGTTATTAAACCGTACTTATATTATTTTCGTATTGTTTAACTGTTTGAATGAAGTTTAGTTTGAATTGGCTGGCCTTGTTTCCATGAGAGGCGCCATCACGATCATGGTTGGGATTTTGGGTCGTGACACAGAGGTATAAGTTTGTATTTTCGGACTTTGTGTCATTTTTATCACATTTTGAGATTAAGAGCTTGGATTTGGGAAATTCTTGAGGCAATTTTTACGATTTGGATTGGGGTAAGTATTTTTTACTCGGATTCAATTATATTACATAATTCCATCTTTAATTTTGGCATTTGAGTGATGAATCTAAAAGAGAAATTGTGGATTTTTGTCAAAACTTTTCTAAAGTGAATAATTGAATTTTGAACATTGATTCGAAGTCGAATTTGAGTGAAACGAGGATGGTTGGACTCATGTTCAAATATGTTGTTGGAATTTGTGAGTTTTATCGGATTTTAAGGTGCGGGCCTATGTTGATGTTTTGGTTGACTTTGAACATTTGATTATAAATTTGACCTTTATCGTTTGAGTTTGTTTGCTACGGTATTGTTTAATATTTTTGACTTTCTTTTTGCTAGTTTGGACCCGATCAGAGGTCAGTTCGTGTGGGATGACGCTTCTAGATTATCGATTTGGTTTTCTTGAGGTAAGTACGTTAACTTGGTTGAGTCACTAATTACCTGAATTATTTGTGATAGCTACGTGCTATGAGTAGCGCACATGTATGGGGTTGAGCCCATGTGTGTGCACCGGAGTATTTTTCATGCTCTGGGTAGTATTTAGGCTATGAAATACCTTGGATAGATTGTTAAGCTTCATGCTGTGATGGTTCTTATACTTGTACCCATGTTGTAAGCAATTTGAACCCTGTTTAAGGTTACATAAAGGTTAGTCTCCTAATTGAACTTGATAATTACAACTTCCGTGATGTATTTGCCTGATTGGAGCTATGATAGAACACTTTATACATGCATACACCTTACAATGTCACTTATACCTGCCCGGGAGTATGAAATTTGATGTTCATTAATCATGTACATGTATTCTTATATATTTTCTTTCTGTGTGATATGGATTGGACTGGTATCATGTGACCATGCCAGGCAGATTGTGATATTGAGCCTGTGACCACGCCGAGCGGATTGTAATATTGAGTCTGTAGCCACGCTGGGTAGATTGTGATAGGTAGCATGTGACCACGCCGGGCAGAATATGATGGGTAACCTGTGACCATGTCGGGCAGATTTTGATATTGAGCCTGTGACAATGCCGGGTAGATTGTAGTATTGAACATGTGACCATGACGGGCGAATTATGATATTGAGTCTGTGTCCACGCTAATCGAATTGTACATGACTACACCGTGGAACATGTGGATATGGATTTATCTCCCTAGGGTAACCCTCTTATGTGTCTTCTTGATGATGTACACGAAGATTGTGAGAAACCGACGGGTTTCTATTTGATGTGGGCTTTAGGAAAGCCGATCAGTGATTTGTTTCTGTTGCTGTATTCCTGAGGTGGGCCTTAGAGTCGTACTGTGATTTATATTTGGATCGGGTTGCACGACGTAACAGATTGATATTTTGGTTATTGTATTTTATCTTTACTTGTAATTTCCTTTGTTTTTTATCTGATTTATTTGCATATCTTATTTATATGTTGGATTTTTTGACGGAGTAGAGTACGTTAAGTTACTGTGTGCACCAAGGTGGTTTTTTCTCTAATTCATGACTTGATCATATTACTCTTCTATACTTGTTGGAGCGAGTATCATTTATAGTTTTTGCCACTATTACCTCGCTAAGGTTAGTTATGATACTTGCTGAGTAAATGGGGTCAGCTGTACTTATACTATACTTTTGCACCTTGCCTACAGATCCTGGAGCTGAGATGCTGTGGATGACAGGAGCTGGCACTAAAGATGTACCTGCCTTTCGGATATAGCTACCACTTGTCCTTGGTAGTTTTAGATTCGAATTCTTTTTATGTACATTGCAAACTGATGTTGTACTATTTCATATCAACTTTGTAAATATAAGTCTTAGTGGTTCATGACTTGCACTAGCAATCCTTGGGTTATTGTGTAGAAATTCAGTTATTTCACTTATTGATTCTTATTATTCTCATCTGAGTTGTGTTGACTATTATTTTGGCTTACTTAGCGGGTTAGGTTAGGTGTCATCACGACTAGGTGGATTTTGGGTCGTGACAAGTTGGTATCAGAGCTCTAGGTTCATAGGTTCTACCAGTCATGAGCAAGTGTGTAGTAGAGTCTTGCGGATCGGTATGATGACGTCCATACTTATCTTCAAGAGGTTACAGGGCATGAAGGAAAATTTCCCATCTTTCTTTCCTTATCGTGCGACATTGATTCAGCTTGAAGCATATTTCTTTGATTCCCTTCTATCCACTCGTACGTTATGTGAGCACTCGTATCAACTGTGCATTGACAGCTTGTGATGTCATGGATGAGGTACGAGATGTGTTCTCGTTGTTGTGGAGATAGGACAGTCTGGAGGACTTGAGGCCAGGTTCAGAACTTAGCTTGGGCTCGGTGGCCATAGTTGTGAGTGTGCACTTTCGGACTTATATTTTTGGTAGTGTTCCTAGGAGTGGGACTACTGGCTCAGCGAGTGGTTGGATAGCTATATGATGAGTATTATATGATTGCAAAATATGCTTAGATGGTTTGGATGTGACGAGAAAAATTTGGCTCTTGATGCGCAAGGATTATGGATGCTTCATTTCTGTTTTGATGTGTTGTACAGACTTGGGTTATGAATGTGTTGAGGGATCTTTCAGTTGTACATTTATGGAATTAAGTAGATTCTTATGTCTTGTTGACGATTTCAGACTCGAGAAGATTAAGTGATGGCATTGTGGTTGTGACTATAATAGGTTCGTAGAGAGATGTCAGTTTGAGGCTAAGCAGGTGGGTTATCACCTACTGGGTAGTCTACATATGTGTGATTCTTATAATGTTTCTGTGGAGAGTTTTCTTTCTACCAGTGGGTTATATGTGTTGCAATCTAAGTTTGGATCACTTAAGGAAGTTGGCTTGACTGTCACGAGAATGAATGTGCGTTTAGTATATGATTTTAGGTATTTTATGATTAGAGCTACATGTGCATATGAAGGATTTAGTTGAATTACAATGCGGGATTATGGCAGTTATGGAGTAAGGGCACTGGGGGTTATCAGATGTTATGTTTTATGGCTTCGAGCCAAGTGGGGGAGTCTGCTATCATAGATGAGATTGCATGGTCATGTGTTATATTAATTTTTGTCTGAGGTGAATTTGTGGATTGGTTATGAATTGAAGAGGGTAATTTCGAGGAAGCTTGAGCAAGGAAATTGCTAGATTCATGATGTGCTATGATTCGAGTGTGTTATTCGTGGTGGTTGTAGTGTGCACGGAGAAGGGATTCACTCGGTTGCTAAAGGGTGAGGTTACTTCTTTAGGTGTTGTGTGCTATTGAAGCACAAGTCGTTCGGCTTGTTTGGCAGTACATTAGATATTAGAGCAGAGTGGATGATTCTCGAGAAGGTTCTAATGAGTTCAAGATTCACATGTGGTATTTGAGGGTTTTCCGGATATGTATATGGCTAAGATCTGAGATTTGCATTAGATGGTGCTGAGACTTGCGGTATTTCTGTAACATTAGTGATTCCACATTTCAGTATCAGAGAGGTTAAAGAAAGAACTTCAGATCCACATAAGGTTTCTTCAGAGTAGGCAGTGCGGTTGCGGTACTATTGGATGCTTAAAAGGGAATACAATGACTTATGGGCCTTAGGACGATGTGATTTCATGCTAGGATCTCTTGTGGTGAGCTTGGGGTTAAGATCGTAGTGTACTAGCAAGGAGATGTGTCAACTTGAAGGCAAGTCGAGAATGACTCGAAGAAATGGGTCAACTTGGTGGTGGTTCGGGTCGGCATGGTAATAGAAATGATCGGCTCGTTTGATTCTTTTGGTTTGGTGATGCTTTGTAGGTGTGTTGTAGCAAAGCTCTTGGGCTTAGCGATCTGTGTGACTTGGTTGAGTTAGAGGGATTTAGTTCTAATGGCTTGGGACATATGTTTTCGACAAGTATAAGGAGTATGTTGCGTGTTGTGATCTTCTCTTAGATGGTGTCAAGTGGAATGTTTCTGGTTGATGGAATATGTATTCTACTTGTGATTCAGAGTCGATAATGGGGTTCTTATTTTTTTGTATGATGGGATGATAGATATGGTGCGACGTGTGTGATTGAGATTTGCATGTACAAGTTGCGGTTCAGTTTTGAATGGAAGGTCATGGGTTCTAGACATCATGGAAAGTTCAGATGTTTAGAAGAATGCTAGCACTATTTGATATCATCTGATAGGGGTGCGTATTTTAGAAGATGCAATGTGGTTGGACTTGCGGATGCTTGACTGGTATTATGGTAATCGCCTGGTTGATCGACTGCTGTTGTTCAGATTTTGCTATGTGGCACGGAAGAATTATGGAGGTATTTCTCATGAAATGATTGTGTATGAGGGATGTGTTAGTCATTTGAATGGTGAAGTTGGGATTGGAAGAGGAAATTCTTATATTCTAGGGTTTGAATGCTAAGAGGGTTCTCAGAGGCAGATTGTTACTTGGTTGCGGACAGTAAATGCATGTTAGGAGGTTGATAGTTGATTGTATTTGTTACGGATAGGTTACTGCAGACTTTTGGAAGGTTGTTTATCTATAAAGATGATCGAAATTGATTTGGGGACCCATTGTCAGGCCTAGTGAGGATGGGTATTCTACATCGGATTGGATTGTTTACTCAACACAAACTATTGTTGAGGGTGTGCCATTGGGTAGAGTTGATCTTATTCGTGCTCTAATATGTCCCATGTGTTACTCTCCTATGCTACGATGAGTTGTGAGACTGTTTGTCATTTACACACATGATGTGGTTTTATTTGACCTTTGTGGGAAAATTCGAAGTGAGATGGTTCTTGGGTTGTTGAAGGATAGATGGCGCCTTGGTTGTGGTCTTCCTGTCTGTGGTATATTGTTCCATCCGTTCCTCAATGGTTATGGTTATGCACTTCGCGTGTTTATTGTTGATATGCATATGGTTGCTGTGTGAGAATCATGGCTCGTGGTATTCCAATGGACCAATATTTGGATTAGGTCACACATTGCGATGGAGTTATGTTAGGATATCATCCTTGTGCTTATTTCGTGTGTTTTGTTTCTCCTTTGTGCGATGGGTTCATAACATTGCGCTTTGTGGTGGTATCTATTGAGCTTGTGGGACGGTCCTCTCATTTGAGTCTTTTTCCATCATTGGGTACATTCGAGTTATTGCTTGTTTGGTGCACGGATTGCACGGTATGTGGCTCGAGGTGGTGCTGGTGTGGTGTGTTGGTCGAGCAATTTGTACTAGAGAAAATGAGGTTATTGGACCTAGAATGAGTGCTATTGGACTTGATTAAGGTATGTTTGGAAGAATAATATCATTAGTCAGTTCAGAATTTGGCAATGGTTCTTATCGGGCAAGAAAGATCCATGACTTGTTGATCTGATGAGTGGATATGAGTTTATGCATGTTTCTTTCATCATTAGCAGTATACGAAAGTTTAGAACAAGGTTTTATTTGACATTAGGTTTGTTACCAGCACCGGGTTTGTTATTGAACTACTATTGTGCTCGAAAGTCATTGCATGATTAACTGAGTTATGCGGTATATCATGTGATTATATCTTGGGTTATGGTTATGGTTTGATACAGCTTGTTCAGACTTGTACAGTGCATAGATACAAGAATCAGGTCTTATAATGAGTTTTAGATGTTAGAGATTTGGGTTATAAGGTTTATGGGCTAAGGTTGAAGAGGATCTTTAGTTAGGTTGGGTTGTCATGCTTATATGGATTGGGGTGACGTGGGATCACCCATGGGTATGTACATGGTGAGTTTATACAGTGATTTGATGTCTTTAAAATGACTTTTGGCACGTTCGAGCATGTAACTATGTTTAAGTGGGGGAGAATGTAACGACCCGATCGGTCGTTTTGCGCATCTGCATTCCGCTTGGTGGTTTGAGGTCATGAGTAGCTTCTTATTGTTTATTATGACTTGCATGTATTATCGGTTTTGATTTTCGAGTGGTTCGAGGTTTGATTTGGAAGAATGATTCTCAACTAGGAAGCTTTAAATTGTACGAGTTGATCAAGTTTTACTTTTGTGTTTTTGACCACAGATCGGAGTTTTTATGATTTCATTAGGTCCGGATGGTGATTTTGGACTCAAGCGTATGTCCGGACTTGCATTTTGATGTTCCTAGAAGGTTTTGGCTTTATTTGGCGAAAGTTGACAATTTGAAGGTTTGGAAAGTTCATATGTTTAACCGGAAGTTGACTTCGATGTTGTCAGGTTCAGATTGTTGTTCTGGGGGCTAGAATGGGTTCGTTATATCATTTGGAACTTGTGTGCAAATTTTGAGGTGATTCCGAGTTGTTTAGATGTGTTCGGTGTAAGTTTGGAATATGAAAATTTGAAATAGTTCATTAAACTTGAATTGAGGTACGATTCATGATTTTAATATTATTTTGTAGGTTTTGAGGCTTTGAGTAGGTCCATGTAATATTTTGGAACTGGTTGGCATGTTCGAACAGGGTCTCGAGGGGCTCGTGTGTGTTCTAAATTGATTTCGGACCATTTTGGAGTTTGCATAAGATGCTAGTTTTCTGGTGCTCTAGTTAAGCCACGATCCCAGTAGAAGTGTCGCGATCGCGTTGACTATTTGCTCAGTTGGGCTGGTAATTCGTCGTGTTCGCGTAGTAGCCATCACATTCACGGATAAGGAAATTGGACTAGAGGAGATTGTTCTCCGCGTTCGAGTGGAGTCAATCGTGTTTGCAAAGGGGAGCTGGGAGCTGGTGGTGTTGCTTTCGCGTTCACGAGGTCTTTATCGCGTTTGTGGAGGGTCAACTTAGTTGTGCATCGTGATCGCAAGCCTCAGCCCGCAAATGCATAGTGTATTTATTTGGCAGTAATCATTTTGTGTTTCACGATCGCAAAGAGGGTCTCGTGATCGCGAAGGGTACGCCTAAAATAGAAGTATAAGTTTGTATTTTCGTACTTTGAGTCAATTTTATCATATTTTGAGATTGGGAGCTCGGACTTGGGTGATTCTTGAGGTAATTTTCACAATTTTGGATTGGGATAAGTATTTTTGACACGGTTATATTACATGATTCCATAATGGATTTTGGTATTTGAGTGATGAATCTAAAAGAGAAATTAGGGATTTTTGTCAAAACTTTTCTAAAGTGAATAATTGGGTTTAAAACATCGATTCGGAGTCAGATTTTAGTATAACTAGTATGGTTGGACTCATATTCGAATGAGTTGTCACAATTCTTGAGTTTTGTCGAGTTTAAGTGCAGGCCCAAGTTGACGTGTTGGTTGACATTGAGTATTTGATTAAAGATTCGACCTTTATCGTTTGAGTTTGTATCCAATGATATTATTTAATGTTTTGAGTTGCTTTTGGCTAGATTCGATCCATTTGGAGGTTGATTCGTGTGGGATGACGCTTATAGAGTATCGATTTGGCTTGCTTGAGGTAAGTATATTATCTAAATGCTAGGGGTGGTGTTTAGGATATTATATGTCTTGGATAGATTGCTAAGCTTCATGTTGTGATGGCTTTTATAACTATACCCCTGTTGTGAGCTATTTGCGCTATGTTTGAGGTTACACAGAGTTTAGTCTCCTGATTAAACCTGATAATTGCTACTTTCGTGATGTATTTGCCTGATTTGGGCTATGATAGTACACTTTGCACATGCATACACCTTAGCATGTCACTTATGCCAGTCCAGGTGTATGAAATTTGATTGGACTGGTAGCACGTGATCACGCTGGGCAGATTGTGATATTGAGCCTGTGTCCATGTTAAGCGGATTGTGATTGGTGCATGTGACCATGCTGGGCGGATTGTGATATTAAGCATGTGACCACGCCGGGCGGATTGTGATATTGCGCATATGACCACGTTGGGGGGATTGCACGTGACTGCGTCGTGCAGCGTATGGATATGGATCTATCCCCCTAAGGTCACCCTCTCATGTGTCTTGATGTTGTACATGCGGATTGTGAGAAATCGACGGGTTTCTGGTTGATGTGGGCTTTGGGAAAGCTGATCAATAGTTTGTTTTGGTTACTGCATTCCTGATGTGGGCCTTAGAGTTGTACTGTGATTTATATATGGATCGGGTTGCATGTTGCAATGTATTGATATTTTGGTTATTGTATTTCATCTTTACTTGCAATTTCCTTGGTTGTTTACCTTTTTTTTTTTTGCATATCTTCTTTATATGCTAGAAATTTTGACTGAGTAGGGTATGTTAAATTATTGTGTGCACCATGGTGGTACTTGTTGGAATTATGAAATGTACGGGTGATTTGAGAGTATCATTATTAATTCTAGCCGCTATTACCTCGCCGAGGTTAGTCATGATACTTGCTGAGTACGTGGGATCGGTTATACTCATGCTATACTTCTTCACCTTCCGTGCAGATCTTAGAGCTGAGATGATGTGGATGACGGGAGCTGGCACTAAAGATGTACATGCCTTCCAGATATAGCTACCACTTGACCTTGGTAATATTAGATTCGAATTCTATTTATGTACATTCCAAACAGTTATTATATTTATTTCATACCGGCTTTGTAAATCTAAGTCTTAGTAGCTCATGACTTGCGCTACCAATTCTTGTCTTATTGTGTAGAAATTCAGTTATTTCACTTATTGATTCTTATTATTCTCATCTGAGCTATGTTGATAGTTATTTGGCTTACTTAGCGGGTTGGGTTAGGTACCATCATGACTATGTGGATTTTGGGTCGTGACAGATTGTCTACTTAACCACATCCCATGTTGTTGAGTTTTACCCCTTACATCAGATTGTCAGTATCTTTTGCATTTGCCTCTACTCCATCATCTATCTTCTGCTTTATTTATCATCCTTTTCCTACCCCATTTACTTTTATGTTTCTGGTTCTGTTTGCCTTTCATGTTTCTAATTTGAATGATTTACTTGCATTCTGCATACTCTCACCCTCTTCCTTTATATTGTCTCTTCTATTCTGGTGAGTCCCTTCATCCTTTTTTTCCAATACATTTCTTCTATATTGCTTCACTTTCTGTCAAATATTATTATATTTTATGCATAACACTATTTTTCATTCATACACAACCTCATGATCTATCAAGTTTTCCCATTCATTTTCAAACATTTTTTTTGGATAGGCCTGGTTTATGGACATTTCTATTAGAATCCTAGCAAAAGCTAACTTCTCTTTTCTTACATTGTCTGCTTTAAGAGGCCTCCCCACCATATTGAATGATTTACTTGCATTCTGGCCCCCAATACTTGATGTCTAACCTCTTCAATCTAGCCCGTACAGAAACTTTGTCTACAGGCTGTTTGTTACATCACGACTCCATGGATTTACAACCACTAGTTTCCTATCAAACATCCTAGTTCCTTCCTTAACAACCTTTGTTATGTTTGCATTGTGTGAATCTGATAATGAAAACCCCTCTATTAATTTGAGCAATTTTCTCTACCCCGTAAGATCCCCAAATTCATTAGAAGAAACCTTCCATCACTATTTGCGACGGGTTTAACACTAAGACATAACATATTATCGCAGTCTTACAGTACTCGATTTCCTCTTTGATATCTTCCATAGTGATTTTAACATTTACTTTACTTTCAACATCTGATGTAAGATCAAAAGACTGTTCAATTTGAGCACTTCCTATGACTTTACTCCACAATGTATTATTTAGAGTTTTTGAAATACCTGTTGCAGAGAGTTTCACCTCTTCTTCAATCATATCTTCCCATGAACCTTTCGATTATTGAGGTATTACTGATGAACTCTGTGTACTCTGACTTCCTCCTGGTGGTCTCACCATGTGTGTTATTGGCAAGTCCACAATACCTTGAATTATTTTTGGATTCTTGAAATTTTTTGGCATCTACAGTTTGAGGCACGATCGTTGTGTTGATTTCCTCCCCTATTAGCTGCCCCCCCCCCCTCTAGATTTGCTGTTCCTTGTCATGTCAATTCTCACTGAGAGGATCACTCATTTCTAGAGAGAGAAAGTCCTTAAACTCAAACTTAGTAAAAAGTGTATGATGCAGCTAAATGAAACTAATAACTTCGCTAAAGGTGTTCAATATAGTTTTTCAATGCATAGTATGTAGCTGTAGACCTTTCGACCATTCTAATTCCACTCTGCAGAGTATAGATTAGTGTGATATGATCACTAAGAGTACGGATATTTTGCACTAGTATAGATCCTGTTTTCAACTACAACACGCCAATATGAATTAGATGTGGTATGCGTAGTAGATATTATGAGGGAAAATAAAAGATCTAACAAACAAAGATTGGTTGAACTTGAAATTCTATTTCTACTATGAAAGTCGGCACCACTCACGTGAAAGTCCGATAGATGGCCTTACTTTAAAGCCACGAAGAAAGAGCGCCTAACACTACTGGCTAGGCAAGCCAGCAATCATGATAAAACGAGGTTTAATAACTCAACAACGGAAATATCATGAAACGGCTGAGAAAGCAGCAACAAAACTACTACAAACATCCCAATAATCTAATATCAACGAGTACATGAGCACTACTGAATACTAAAATACAAACCAAATACTCAATCAATTGTCTGGACAATAGAATAGTAATAAAGGAAATAAAGGAAAGAGAGTTAAGGTATGCGGACGACATAGAAGCTACCTCAAGGTCTCCAATTTACTGGTATCAACATGACTTTAGCAATCACCACGTCCAAAAGTACCTGAATTTGCACACGAAGTGTAGAGTGTAGTATGAGCACAACCGACCCCATGTACTCCATAAGTAACAAAACTAACATTGGAATGAAAGCAGTGACGAGCTCAGATAAAACACTTAAAGATCAATATCAATAACAACACATGGTATAATGATGACAGTAGCAACAAATATCTCAAAGGAATTATCATATTCAGCTATTTCACATTACAAGAATTTAGACATGCTTCCAAATATAATAGTTACAGTCCAACACGGATAAGAACAATTTCATTTACTAGATAGCATGAGGAAAATACATCTCTATGCCTACATGTCGAATATGCATGTCAAGATAATGATGTCATAGAAATATTCTCAAATACTCTCACTCCCTGCACACTCAAGGTGCCTAACTCATTAGCCACACCATCACACACACAAAATCACTCGGCACTGTAACTCTAACCATCTCTACTGCCGCAAATTAAGGTCCTTCTGAATGAACAGGTGCTGGAGACTCCGACGGTCAGTATAGACCTCACATGGATAGTCGTACAGATAGTGCCTCCAAGTTTTCAGCGCGTGAACAATAGATGTCAAATCTAAGTCATGCACATGATAATTCTTCCCATGAACCTTGAACTGCCGAGATGCGTAGGGAATCACCCTGCAATCCTACATCAACACCGCGCAAAGCCCAATAAGCGATGCATCACAATACACGGTACAAGACCCTGAACCCCTAGGCAACACCAATACTAGGGTTGTAGTCAATACAGTCTTGAGATTCTAAAAGCTCACCTCACACTCGTCGAACCATCTAAATGGAGTACCCTTTTGGGTCAATCTAGTCAAAGGTGCAACAATGGACGAGAAACCCTCCACAAAATGGCGATAATAACCTACTAAACTCAAGAATCTTTGAATCTCTGTAGCTGAAGACGGTCTAGGCCATGTCTGGACTTCCTCAATCTTCTTCGAGTCTACCTTGCTCCCCTCAGTAGACACCACGTGCCCCAAAAACGTCACTGAATCAAGCCAGAACTCACACTTGGAGAATGTAACATATAGATTCCTCTCCCTCAAAGTCTAAAGTATGATCCTTAGATGCTGCTCATGATCCTCCTAGCTGCGTGAGTACACCAATATATCATGAATGACTACTATGATGAACGAATCAAGATATGGTTGGAACACGTTGTTCATCAAGTGCATAAAGGCTGCTGGGGCATTGGTCAGCCCAAAAGACATCACTAGAAACTCGTAGTGACCAAAGCGGGTCCTGAAAGCCATCTTTGGAATGTTTGAATCCCGGATCTTCAACTGATGATACCCTGACTTGAAATCAATATTCAAGAATACTCTAGTACCCTAAAGCTGATCAAATAAGTCATCAATGCGCGATAATGAATACTTTTTCTTAATAGTAACCTTGTTCATATATCTATAATCAATACACATTCTCATAGTACCATCCTCGTTCATCACAAATTGAATCAGTGCATTCCAAGGTGACACATTAGGCCTGATGAAACCCTTATCAAGTAACTCCTGCAACTGTTCTTTCAACTCCATCAACTTTATAGGTGCCATGCGGTATGTTGAAATAGATATGGGCTAAGTGCCCGGCAACATATCAATACCAAAGTCAATGTCCCTATTGGGTGGCATGCCCAACACGTCTGTGGAAACACATCTGGGAAGTCTCTCACTACCGAAACTGACTCAATTGTAAGAGTATCAACACTAACATCCTTCACGAAGGAAAAATATGCCAAACACCCCTTTTCAACTGTCTGTTGAGACTTCAAATATGATATCCCTCTACTAGGAACATAATCCAGGGAGCCTCACCACTCAACCCTCGACACCTCCGAAATCGCCTACGTCACGGTCTTAGCGTGACATGGCGACAACCAATCCATGCCCAATATCATTTCAAAATCAACCATGCTAAGCAATAGAAGATCAACTCTCGCCTCATAACCCCCAATAGTCATCACACACGACTGATACGCACGGTCCACGAAAATAGAATCACCCACCGGCATAGATACATGAACAGGCATAACTGAAGAATCACAAGGCATATCCAATTAACGAGCAAAGTACGATGATACATATGAATAAGTGGAACCAGGGTCAAATAATACTGAAGCATCACGTTAATACACTAAAACAATACTTGTGATCACAAAATCGGAAGCAACTGCCTCTGGCCTAGCGGGAAAATCATAGCACCGATCCTGACCACCAACTGTTAGACCTCCCCCTTTAGGGGGACCTCGACACGTACAACCTCCACCCTGGGCTAGCTGAGCGGATGGTGTAGTAACTGGGGGGGGGGGAGACAGATCCTGGCCTCTCTTCTGCATGGGACCCCAATAAAATAGGGGCAAAACCTCCTCACATGCCCCAACTCCCTACACTCATAGCAATCTCGACCTAGGGATGACTGCAGGGCTTGAACCGGACTCTGAGAACTAGAATAACCATTGGAAGAACCTAACTATGACGAACCCTGAATTGATGAAGCACAGTACAAACTCTGAGCTAGGAGTTCATTGAAAGATGACTGAACTGGACGAGTGTGGTAAGAATCGTGGCTGGCTTAGGCACCACGATGAACCTAACGATCCATTTGCACAGACAAGAAAGAACGACCTCTCCTATGATGTGACTGACCTCCAGATAAGGCACCACTAAATCAACCTAAACCACGGGGCCTCTTGCCCTCTCGCTCAACCCTGCAAACCTATTCCAAGCGCCTAGCAATCTCGATTACCTGGTCAAACCTAGCATTTGTCTCGGCCTTTTGAGCCAAACTATAGCGTAGGACATAGTTAAGGCCATCAATGGACCTCTTTGATCCTCCGTCTATTTCTCAGTGGGAACCAACCATATTGCATGACAAGCCAAATCTGGAAATCTTATCTCATACTGAGTCACAATACCCTCCCGGCATAGCTGCTCAAACTCCCTACGCAACTCCTCTCTGCGAGTCTATGAAAAAAACTTCTCTAAGAAGAGAACTGAGAATTCATGCCACGTAAGTGGTGCTGGGCTAGCTGGCCTACTCAACTCATAAGCCTTCTACCATCTGTAGGCTGCACCTGTCAGCTAAAATGTAGTAAATGTAACCCCACTAGTGTCAAAAATACCCGTTGTGTGAAATATCCACTGACACCTATCTAGAAAATCCTAAGCATCCTCTGATTCTGCTCCACTGAACTCTGGAGGCTTAAGCCTTCTAAACCTTTCCAACCTCCTCTGCTCCTCCTCACTCATAGGCGGGGCCAACCTCGGCCCGAGCAGCAGCAACCAGCTGAACCGATAACACCCCCGATGTCTGAAAACCATGAGCTAGATGCTCTGGAGTATGGGCGGGGGGAGTCTAAGAAACTCCCCCAGCCTGTGAGGTGGCTACAGCAACTGGAATCGAAACTGCCTGAGCTAGGCTCATGCACATAATCCAAAGCTAAGCTAAAGCCTCATGAAGGACAAGAATAATGATAGGCATTGCCAGTGCCTGAGCTGGTCCTACCGGTCCAATAATATCTCGTACCTGCTCCTCAACTGGAGAAACTAGTGGTTTTAGAGGTGCTACTCTGGCTATAGTACGAGCCTCTCCTCGGCCTCTTCTACGGCTCTGGCCTCTCGCGGTCCGATCTGGTGGTACTGGTAGATGTCTACCTGATCCAGTTGCACGTGTTATCACCATCTCTAAGAGAATAGAAGAGTCAAGTTTCACACATCAGAAATAGCAAATTTGCATAACAAGAATGCTAGAAAATGATGTTTCCTAATAGTTTGGTAGCCTCTCGAAGATAAGTACAGACGTCTCCGTACCGATCGAAAGACTCTACTAAACCTGCTCATGACTCGTGGGACTTAAGCAACCTAGGGATCTGATTCTAACTTTTCATGACCCAACTCCAGTCAGAGTCATAACGTCGTCTAACACTACTTGCTAAGCAAGCCAACAATCAAACAATAACTACGGATTTGATAAAACAAGGTTTAATAACTCAATAGTAGAAATAACATGAAACGACTAAGAAAGTAGCAACAAAACTACTACAACAATCACAATGATCTGGTGTCAACGAATACATGAGCACTACTGAATATTAAAATACAAACCAAATCCTCAATGCGACTATCTGGACAATTGAACATTAATAAAGGAAATAAAGAAAAGAGAGTCAAGGTTTGCAGACAATACTAAAAAAATCTGGTTTTGGCGACAGAAAAATTCTTTAGCTAAACAAAAAAATCCATCGCTAATCTTATTTAGTGACAGATTAGCGATAGATTATCAAGAAATTCTGCTAGCTAAGGGCGATTTAGTGACAGATTAGCGACGACGTTCGTAGCTAATTCCAGTTTTTTTTTGTAGTGGGATGACATAGCAGCTACCTCGAAGTCTCCCAAATACCGGTACCAACATAGCAATCACCACTTCTAGAAGTACCTTGATCTGCACATGAAGTGTAGAGTGCAGTATGAGTGAAATCGACTACATGTACTCAATAAGTAATAAAACTAACTTTGGGTGGAAAGCAGTAACAAGCTCAGATAAAATAGTCAGAGATCAATATCAATAACAACACAGGTTATAATAATGAAAATAACATCAAATAGCTCAAAGAAATTATCATCCTCAATTAGTTCACATTACATGAATTTAGACATGCTTCCAAATATAACAGTTACAGTCCAACACGGATAAGAACATTTCATTTACTAGCTAGCATGAGGAAAATATATCTCAATGCCTACATGTCGAATATGCATTTCAAGATAATGATGTCACAATAATATTCTCAAAACTCTCACTCCCTGCACACTCAAGGTGCCTAACTCATTAGCCCATGTCATCACACACACACAATCACTCAGTACTGTATGGGTGCCCTGCATCAATGCCCCTCATCAAAGCACATGTATATATCATTGTGCCTGCGCTCACTGCTGGTATGTCAGACTCCGGAAGGACGGATCCTGCCCAAATGCCAATATAGCCTGCTGCGGTGTGCAACCATATTCAAATAACAATAAAGCCAATATGGTCTGCTGCAGCCTGCAACCTGATCCAAATAACACTCTCAACACGGCTCTAAGGCCCACCTCAGTCATCAACCTCTCAAGTCAAGGGCTCATAAATCTTATATCACTCATCCTAAATAGTACCACATATAGATAAATAACCACAACACGTGATGTAACAATGAATGATGAACAAAGATTAAGATATGAAATTCAAATAAAGAATCATGATTGAGTGTGTAATTACAGTTAAATCAGATAGCCCACAACAACATAAATAGCCTCATTAAGTCTCTATCCAATAATTAGATAGCCTAAACTTGATTTCTAACATGAATCACAGCTCAAATAATCAAACAAGTATGGAAAACATATATATAATAAGCCATGATAGCAACACATCACCTAGCATGTGCATCTCCCCAATACATCTCATATAGCATGATTCTGAGGGACAATTACCCTCAAATCCAAGTTCAGATATGTTACTTACCTCAAAACGCTTAAATCAATACTCCACAAAGCCCTTGCCGCACGAATCGAACTCAAAGCGACTCAAATCTAACCAAAGTAACTTAATATCATCAATAAAAACCATCAAAAAAATTCTTAATGATAAAGCTAAAGACCCGAATCAAATATGCAAAGTCAGCCCAAAAAGTCAACCTCAGGCTGGCACCCGGAAATCTGATAAAATTCACAAATTCCGAACTATAATGACCCGCCAGTTGTTTTATCTATACTAGTCATGTTTCCCTATTTATTATGTCTTCTATGTTCATTTATGGTTATATTACTTGGCGAGGTGGTTGGTTTGGTTTCGAGGATGTTTCAGAATGAATTAATACACTTAATCCCAAGGTTGGAAGCTAAAGTTGGAAGAATTGACCGGAGTTTGATTTTTGTGTAGAGGACTCCAGAATGAAGTTTTAAGGGTTTCGATAGCTTCGTGTTCTGATTTTGCACTTAGGCATATGTCCAGATATTTTTGGAGGCCTGTAGGTTGAATTGATAATTTTTGGCGAAAATTGGATAGTTGAAGGTTTGGAAGTTTGAGAGGTTTAACAGAGAGTTGACTTTGTTGATATCGAGTTCGAATTTTGGTTCTGGGAGTTGGAGTAAGTCCCTTGTGTTATATATGACTTGTGTGAAAAATTTTAACTCTTTCGAAATTGGTTTGATATGATTCGGCATTAGTTTTAGAAGTTCAAAATTCATTAGTTCATTAGGCTTGAATCGATGTGCGATTTGTGGTTCTGGTGTTGTGTGATTGATTTGAGGCTTTGAGAAAGTTCGTATTTTGTTTTATCACTTGTTGGTATGTTTGGTCGGGGTCCCGGGGGCCTCGGGTGTGATTCAAAAGGTTGACAAAACATGTTTGCACTTAGAATGATGGCTGGAATTTCTGTTACCTAATGCAATTGCACATGTGATGGTTTTGCCGCAAGTGCGAGGCCGCAGAAGCAGAGGAAGGCTAGAAGCGGGGAGATCATAGATGCGTGCATCTTTATCCAGAAATGGAATGCGAGGAAGGAATCGCTGAAGCGGAGGGACCGCAGGTGCGAAGTATTTTCCGCAAGAGCGAATGCGCAGATATAAGGGCTTGATTGCAGAAGCAGTAGGTCGGGGATTTAAGTGGAATGAGCAGGTGCGTGATTTGGACCGCAGAAGCAGTCCCGCAGAAGCAAAAATGGGATTTAAAAGCGAGATCACTGGGTGGATTTTATAATCAAGGGTTTGAGTTATTTCTCTCATTTTGGACTTGTGGAGCTCGGCTAAGGGTGAGTTTTAGAGGATTTTTGCTACAATTGAAGAGGTAAGTAAAGTTTAATTACTTTTTATGATAGATATTGATTACAAATTGATTATTAAGCCTAGTTTATGTGAATTTGAAGTGAAATTTGGGGGTTTTAGACTATGTTATTGGAGAGTGAAATTTTGTGAGTTGGGGGTCGATTTGTGGATGGAATTGGATGAAATTAGTATGATTGTACTCGTAATTAAATGGGTGTTCGGAATTTGTGAATTTTTTCAGGTTCCGAGGTGTGAGCCCGGGGTTGACTTTGTATATTTGATTGAAGACTTAAGCTTTATCATTTGGAATTGTTTCTTATATCTATTATTGATGGTATTATTTATTTTGGCTAGATTCGAGCCGTCCGGAGCTTGATATGCACATGAAGGGCTTGTTAGAGGAGTGATTTAGCTTGCTTGAGGTAAGTAGCTTACCTAAACTTGGTTGAGACACTAGTTGCATGAATATTTTGTGATAGCTACGTGCTATGAGTTGCGCATATGTGCGGGATTGAGCCTATATGCATGCACTGGAGTACTATTTACATGCTCAGGATAGTGATTAGGCTATGACATGCCTTGAATTGGTTGCTAAGCTTCAAGAGGAGATGTTATCCTATTTGTACCCTCTGTGTGCTCTTTGTACACATTTGAGATTCCGTTGAGGTTATTATTTCAATTGAACCTCGGAAACTGCTATTTTATGATGAATTATCTGTTCTAGCTGTGATAGCACACGTTGCACATGCCTACACTATAGCATGATATTTATACCAGTCCAGGAATATCAAACTTGATAATCATTGATCATGTACATGCATTCTCGTATATTTTCTTTCTGTGTGTTATGATCTGGACTGGTAGCTTATG
This sequence comes from Nicotiana obtusifolia, assembly GCA_002018475.1. NCBI lineage: Eukaryota > Viridiplantae > Streptophyta > Magnoliopsida > Solanales > Solanaceae > Nicotiana > Nicotiana obtusifolia. Next base: position 213,374 of record MCJB01049186.1, read on the forward strand.
ACTACGCCGAGCGGATTGTGATTATTGTCATGTAAGTTTTTCGTGCGGCTAATATTATTGGCACATGAGTTATTCGTGTAGCACATGATTTGTCCGTACGGATCCAAATATTGATATTATTAGTACGTGAGTTCTCGGTGCAGCACGTGAGTTGTCTGTGCGATTGATATTATTAGCACGTGAGTTGCTCGTGTAGCGTATGGATATGGATCCACCCCCCCACCCCCAGGGTTACCCTCTCATATTTCTCTCTTGATAGTGTACATGCGGATATTGAGAAAAACTTATCAGTTATTTGGTACAGATATGGAAAGGTTGAGGAAAATCTTGTCATCATTTGTTTAGATTTGCATTTGATCTTTACTTACAATTTCCGTGGTTAATTACCTGATTCATTGCATATTACCCTTATATGCGGTATCACTTATTAAGCAGAGTACTTGAGAAGTTATACACACGCACGCACATATAGCTCCTTTTGTGCTTTATGCTTAACCACATTATTGTTCGATACTTCTTAAATTGAAATAACCGCACAGGTTATAGCAAGTATTATTTATAATTCTTGCTTTCTTTACCTCGCTGAAGTTAGCCTGATACTTGTTGAGTACATTCGATCGGTTGTACTCATGCTACATTCTGCACTTAATTGTGTAGATCCAGGTATCAGACCCACCATCAGTAGCCGAGGCTAGTAGCAGAGTTGATTGCGGAAGATGAGGTAGACCTGCATTCTTGACTGCAGTCTTGGCGTCTCTTTTCTTACATACTGTTGTCCTTATTTCAGATAGTATTGTACTTGGTCATTTCATACTTGTATTTCCGTATTAGAGCTCACGACTCTGCATTTACCAGTTTTTGGGGGATTGATCATGTATTAGCGCCATTTTTCTATATTGAGGTTTTAGACTTATGTTATTTATGTAAATTCTGTTATTTTGGTTTTTTATTGCTATGTTTAGCTTGCCTAGCAAGTGTGTTAGGCGCCATCACGACGGGTTGGAATTTTGGTTCGTGATACAAACACCCAATCATTTACGAGTTCAACCATACTAATCATCTAATTCTATCCACAAATCGACCCTCAAATAACCAAATATCACTCTTCAATAACATTGCCTAAAATCCTCAAATTTTACTTCAAATACGCATAAACTAGGTCTATTAATCAATATCTATAATCCAAAACTGAATAATCTTTACTTAGCTCTTCAATTATGGTGACAAGCACTCCAAAAATGGCCTTAGATCGAGCTCCACGAATCCAAAATTAGAAAAAAAATAACCAGATCCACGTTTATATGTTCTGCCGAGTGATTCTCGCACATGCGGCTCAATCCGTCGCACCTGCGGTGCCGCTTTGGCGGTCAAAATTCAGCATCTGCGGAGCCCACTAAAGTCCCAACCAAACGCACATGATGTCCCCCTCTCTGCACCTGTGGGATCTTTTCTGTGCTCCAAAGTCCCAATCTGTGGACACCTCGACCTCCACCCATTCTTCTTTCTGCGCTTACTTGCCCGCATCTGCGTGGAAAATGCCTCGCACTTGCGCTCCTCCCAGCTCCACCCAAACCCCGCCCATGCGGACCCTCACTCACAAAACCGCATCCCTTTTGCGGAAACCTTTGTGCATTTGCGACCATTTCCCCAGCCAAGCCAACCTCGCATCTGCGACAAGAGGCCGCTCCTGCGGCCAATCCCATCCTAAGTGTGAAAACACCAGAAGACAGATTTCTTCAGCAATTTCTCTAAGTCCAAAATGAATCTTAGCTCAATCTGAATCACACCCGAGACCACAGGGATCCCATCCAAACATACCGATAAGTCCTAAAACACAAAACAAACTTACTTGGAGCCTCAAATCACATCAATCAATAACAAAATCATGAATCGCGCCTCAATTCAAGCCTAATGAAACTAATGAACTTTCATCTTCTAAAACTAATGCCTAACCGTATCAAACCACTCTGAATGATCTCAAATTTTGAACACTAGTCCCAAATGACACAACAGACCTATTCCAACTCTAGAAATCAAAAGTCGAACCCGGTATTAACAAAGTCAATCCTCGGTCAAACCTCTCAACCTTCCAAACCTTCAACATTTCAACTTTCGCCAAAAAGCATCAAATCAACCTACGGACCTCTAGATCAACATCCGTACATACTCCTAAGTGTGAAATCACCATAAAAAGCTATTGGAAGCATCAAAATATCATTCTGGAGTCGTCTACACAAAAGCCAAATGTTGGTCAACTCATTCAACTTCAATTTTCAACCTTGGGACTAAGTGTCCCAATTCACTCCAAAACTTTTTCAAAAATAATCCAACCATCTCGGTAAGTCACATAACTACAAATAAATATAGAAGAGGCAATAAATATGGGAACGAGACTACAATATACAAAACGAGGGGTCAAGTCGTTACAACCGCTCAGGCAGGTCCAAGTTGAATTGCGCTAGTTATCAAGGTGTTCCTAGTTAAAAGCAAGAAATCTACAAAAGAACATAATTATAATTCTCTACACTAGCATTTTCTAACAGTTAACCAATATACCTTTTTGTAATGACCCGACCGGTCGTTTAGAGCATTTACATTCCGTTAGCTATTTGAAGTCTTGAGTGGCTCCATATGATGTATTATGACTTGTGTGAATCATCAGTTTTGGATTTCAGGTAATTCAAAATTAGTTTGGAAGAAATGAATTTCATATTTGAAGCTTTAAGTTGGAAAGGTTGACCAAGTTTGACTTTTGTGTATATGACCTCGGATCGGAATTTTGATGGTCCCGTTAGGTTCAGATAGTAATTCGGACTTGGGCATATGCCCGGCCTTGCAATTGAATATTTCTAGAAGGTTACAACACTATTTGGTAAAAGTTAGAAATTTGAAGGTTTGGAAATTTCATAGGTTAGACTGGGAGTTGATTTTAATGATATCGGGTTCGGATTGTGGAATAGCTTTGCTATGTCATTTGGAACTTGTGTGCAAAAATTTGAGGTCATTCCGGGTTGATTTGATATCGTTCAGCACGAGTTTTGGAAGTTGAAAGTTCAAAAGTTCATTAAGTTCGATTTGAGGTGTGATTCGTGGTTTTGATGTTATTATGCATGAATTGAGGTCTCGGGTAAGTCTGTGTTATGTTATGGGACTTGTTACATTTGAAGTTGTCCCGAAGGGCTCAAGTGAGTTTCGGACGTGGTTCGGATCATTTCGGATGGTTGTTGTATTGTTGATTCCTGGTGTGTGTCTACAGAGCATGGCGATCACGGAGCCAGGCTCGCGATCGCGTTACGAAATTATGGAGCTAAGTAATTTTCTTCTTTGCGTTTGCGTCACCAGGAATGCGTTCTCGTAGGTTTGTGATGGTTACTGCTCGCGTTCGCATATGAGGTATTGCTTTCGCATAGAGCGGAGCTGGAGCTAGTGATTTCTCTTTCGCGTTCGCGTGGTATTGTCCCCGTTTGCGGAGAGTTGGAATCTATGGGCATCGGATTTGCATGAGTAGGCTCGCGAATGCGTAGAGTGTTCAAGGCAGAGTGATTCTTATTCTTCGCGATTGTGATGGTATTTCCATGATCGCGATTCATATACCTGTCCAGTGATTATAAGTACTCTATTTTGAAAGGTTTCAGACATTTTAGCATATTTTGAGTTATGGAGCTCGGATTGGGGCGATTTTCTCCACATCAAATGGGGTAAGTGTTTTCTACTCAGTTTTAATTATATTCCATGATTCCATCTTCATTTTTGGCATTTAATTGATGATCTCAAAAGAGAAATTGGGGTTTTTTCATCTAAACTTTCCTAAAGTGTGTTTTTGAGCTTTAAACATCAATTTGGAGTCGGATTTGAGTGAAATTAGGATGGTTGGACTCGTAATTGAATGAATTGTCGAGTTTTGTGAGTTTTGTCGTGTTCCTAAGTACGAGCCCTGGTTTGACTTTTTGGTTGACTTTGAGTTTTAAGATTCAACCTTTATCGATTGGGTTTGTCTCTTATAGTATTATTTGATATTTTTGAGTTTCTTTTGACTACTCTCGAGCCATTTAGAGGTTGATACGCGTGGGATGGCATTTTTAGAGTATTGTTTGGCTTGCTTGGTAATGGATTTGGCTTGTTCGAGGTAAGTAACACTTCTAAACTTGGATTTGAGGATATTCAACCCTGAGAACTATGTTATAATAGATGTATTAGGGTGACGCACACGTTAGGTGACGGGTGCAATTGCGTGCACCGAAGTATTCATGATACGAGTACTTCTTAGGCTATTATGCCTTGTGTTGCTATCATGCTTATCTGATATCAATTTTTCTCCATTTATGTGACTACGTGGGATATTATTCATGCTAGAAATCATGCCTAGTCTACTGTTCAAGTGTTGAGACATGATAGAGCTATTTACGCCATGTTGAGCTATTTGCCTTAGCCGTAGTCATACTGTACAATCATGATAGTTAAATCTGCATGTCATATCTCTGTCTCGGTGCACTTTTGATATTCTATCTCACATGTTATTTGTGTCCTTGTATGTGACACAAGTTTGGACTGTATTTAAGGCATATTGTGATATTTCGTGTTATATAAGTGTACCTTGTTTCTGTGATATGTTTACATAGTGAGACTTGAGCGGACTGGTAATTGATGTGGGCCATACAGTCGTATTTATATTGATGTTTGGATCAGGTTTCACACTGCAACGATTATATTAATATTGAGGTGACTCGTATGCCAGGCCCCACATCGGGCTAAGCTGTACTGATTTGAGGCTTCGCGTGCACCAAGCCTCACTATTGGGCTAAGTGATTATGATTAGTGCTTGGGTAGGATCGGCCCTTCTGGAGTCTGAAATACCAGCTATGGGCGCAGGCACAGTATTTCCTATACATGCTTTGATGATGGGCAGTTATACCAAGCACCCATACAGTGCTAAGTGTGATTATGTTGATGGATCCACGGTTATGAAACGGGCCTTGAGCTAGGCACCTAGAGTGTGCTAGGGTTGTGTGTACTTAATAAGTTCAATGTGAAACTGAGTTTTGACATGTATACCCGACGTATAGGCATAGAGATGTACCTTCCTCATGCTAGACAGTGATGTGACATTTGATTACTTGACATGTATACCTAACGTGTAGGCATAGAGATGCACTTTTCTCATGCTATCGTGTCACGACCCAATTTATGATCGTGACCAGCGCTTAGGAGCAAGTGCTCCCAAAAAAGCCTTATCGGTATTTTACAGAAAAATGGACAGAGTTTCCCCTGTTTTGGACTATCTAAAAAAGTTTCCCGTCTCATAAACAAGTAACAACCAACAAATATTCACCTAAATCCATCACAATCTTCATCAACTAACCACAATCGGGTTTCCACTTATATTACCAACCTCCTCAACATAATAGAACCAAAACCAACTCTAAAAATACGGAAAGAAAGTGTAATACTAGTAAATAGTCCATATCAAAAAACGAATACTCACGACACTAATAAGATAACCATGGACCAATTCGAAGAGCTCAAAAGAAAAGACTATAGATAATAAATAAAACTCTTTGCCTACGCGAACGAGTGCGAGGCTCACCAAGAACTATCAACCTGTGCGCTCTAGTTAACGAAATCCTCGCCTGCATCAACTGCTCTATTTGTATAAAAAAAAATAGCGGGGAATGAGTCGCTAGCTCAGTGAGTAATAATACTTAACCACAACCGCTTTTATTGGGGAAAAGTCAGAAAACATGCTAGTATATCAAACAGAAAATAACATAAAAATGCCCTTTTAGAAACAATAAACAATTTTCAGTCTCATCATGTTTTTCTTATTGTATAATACAATTGACAATTCAGTAATAAGCTCGGTAACCATTGTATAATATCAATATTCATATTTGGGAGGTTTCAATGAACGGATCATGTAACCGGTATAACTCTGGACTTCTCACTAGAAGTCAAATATAACGGTAGTCCCTACTCGAGGAAAAATCAGTAACGGTATGCTAGTTTTACCTTCCCACTAGCGAGGGCTATAACAGTAATCGGTAATTACAAGGTGCACCAGGTCTAACGAACCCGCCGTTAGCTACTGGATCCTTCAAAGTCTACTCCCAACTATACTTGTCTCTGTAACAACAAATATTCACATGAAAGTATTTTTAGTACTGGGCATTCTTATCTAATAATGTAATCCGATTTTGGTAATTATCTCAAATAATAGTAAAACATGTCTATCAACAGGGAGAACATATTAAATAGCTGTAAACCTCTCAAGTAAACAATTCAGTATCATATCAAGTAACAGACTTGTCCCACATGCAATTTCAAACATTCAGTAACAAATTTTATTTTTCAAAATAATGTATAAACCGGAAAGGTTATGAAAACACAAATTGCGGTAAGATTACTACTCATAGTACTCGTGTCAAATACCAAACTCGTCACCTCGAGTGATCCGTACAACCTCCTCCGATCAATCTATAATCACGTCATATCAATATCGTGTCAATTTTCTAGTTTAAGCTAATTCATAACTAATTTAAAATATATATTAACCCTCACAGGCTCATGTTTGACAATAATTTGCCAAATTATATTTACCCATAATATGAGTAATTCAACTAGTCCATTTTTCAATACTTTTTAGCCTATTCATATATTATGCCCGCTTAATTCATGAAAAGGCTTATGGATTTCTCTCAGTTTCCTAACCTCCTCTTCTAACTCAGAATCAAATCCCACATTATAATTACTTAGTCTCGCGAGAATCATGTATAAACTACTAGTATTTCAAAAGAAGGAAAATATATGTAATTACCTAGGGCTTATCGCTGAGACTAAAGATTATATGCCAATGGTTTAAATGGAAACGGTATTTTGCACGAGGCAACACCAGAAACTTTTTTCCCTTTTCGTTTTTCCCTGTTGCGCGTTGGCTAAAGGGATTTCCTCTTATTTTTCACCCCTTTTTTGCTTCTATTTGTCTTAGCCGCAGCTTGTTGCGTTCCCCTTTTTCCCTTTTTCACTTTTCTTTTAGTTCCAGTGGGCTTTGCCCCTTCTTTTAATTTGACTAAGTTTTTTTCTTTTTGTTTTGTTTTGTTTTATTAGTTTAATTTGTTCCTTTTTTCCCTTTCTTTGGACTTAAATTATTTTCTAAATGTCCAATATATCCTCACTTAAAATATTGGGGTATTACATCCTCCCCACCTTTTGAAATTGGGTCCCCGAAGTTAACTCAAGTACATACCTGTAGACTGAAATAAATGGGGATACTTCCCTTGAATATATTTTTCTACTTCCCAGTAGCTTCTTCAACGGTATGATTTCTCCATAAAACTTTAAGAAACTCAATTTCTTTTGATCGTAGCTTTCTTACTTGCCTATCAACAATAGCCATCGGCTCCTCCTCGTAAGATAACTTCTCATCAAGCGGTATAGTTGGTGCTTCAAGAACCTGAGATGAGTCTGATATACATTTTTTTAGCATTGAGACATGAAATACTGGATGAATAAAGGACAACTCAGGAGGAAGTGCCAAAAGATAAGCTACAGCTCCCACTCGGTCTAATATCTCATACGATCCTATAAACCTGGGGCTCAACTTGCCTCTTTTCCTAAACCGCATCACCTTTCATAGGAGATATCTCATACGGTCCAATTGTGAACACTAAATCTCTTCTTTTCTTATCTGTATAAAAATTTTGTCTACTTTGAGCCGTGAGCAATCTCTGCCTGATTAATTAGACCTTATTAATAGCTTCTTGTACTAAGTTGGGTCCCAATAAGTTAGTCTCACCAGCTTCAAACCATCCGATAGGAGAACGACATCTTCTACCATACAATTCTTCGTACGGTGCCATTTGACGATCTGTATACCTCCAAACCCAAGAATATAAGCTCTCAACATATCCTTCAAGATATGTATAGTACTCTCTGACTGCCTGTCTGTTTGTGGATGAAATGTCGTACTAAGATCTACTCGTGTACCCAATGCTTCTTGAAAAGATTTCCAAAAGCGTGAAGTGAATTGTGATCCTCTATCAAAGATGATGAATATTGGAACTCCGTGAAGTCAGACAATTTAGTTCATAAATATATGTGCATACCTCACTCCTCCATATGTAGTCTTTACTGGCAAAAAGTGTGCTGATTTTGTCAAACGACCTACAATCACCCATACAGAGTCATAACCTCTAAGGGTTCGTGGTAATTCTTTCCATAGTAATTCTTTTCCATTTCACTCTGGAATCTCAATTTGTTGTAGTAGTCCTGCGGGTCGTTGATGCTCAGCCTTGACCTGCTGACAAGTCAAACAGTTAGAAACAAAGTTAGCAACATCTTTCTTCATACCTTCCCACTAATAAAATTGCTTCAGGTCATGATACATTTTTGTGGATCCAGGATGTATAGTGTATCTAGAGTTGTGGGCTTCTTCAAGAATAGCTTGTCTCAACCCATCTACGTCTGCTACACTTGGCATGTCACCCATTCGAAGAACACCATCACTTTTAACTATCATATCCTTGCTTTTACTAGCTAAGGCCTCATCTTTATATCTGCATAATCGCTCATCCTCATATTAGGTGGCCTTAATGCGCTCAACTAATGAAGACTTAGCCTGAGCACAAGCCAACAATGCCTCTGAATTTCCGGCACTAAATCAGATACATGTATCTTCTAGTCTCTAAATATCTTTGGCCAAAAGTCTCTTTGTAGGAGCTATAGGTGCCAAACTCCCCATTGATTTTCTGCTCAATGCATCAGCCACCACATTGGTTTTTCCGAGATGACACAAAATAGAACAGTCTTAATATTTGAGTAGTTCCATCCACCGATGCTGCCGAAGATTCAGATCTCTCTATTGAAAGATATACTTCAGACTTTTATGGTCAGTATAAATCTCACAAGTTTTGCAGTATAGGTAATGCCTCCAAATTTTTAGAGCAAATACCACTGCAGCCATCTCCAAATCATGTGTAGGTTAGTTTTGCTCGTTCTTTTTCAATTGTCTCAAAGAATAAGCTATAATGCGACCATTTTACATAAGAACACATCCTAATCCCACCCTCGAGGTGTCACAGAATACTGCAAATCCTCCAGAACTTGATGGTAATGCTAATATTGGTGCAATTGTCAAACATGTTTTGTGTTTCTGAAAGCTCTGCTCACATTCCTCCATCCACTGAAACTTTGCATTTTTCTATGTTAGCTTAGTCAGTGGCCCTGTTATTCTGGACAACTCCTGCACAAAACGCCTGTAATAGCCTGCTAAGCCTAAAAAGCTGCGAATCTCTGTAGGAGAAGTAGGTCTGGGCCATTTCTGCATAGCTTCTGTCTTCTTAGGATCTACCATAATTCCATCTTTGGATACAACATGCCCCAGAAATGCTACTGAGTCTAGCCAAAATTCACACTTCGGAACTTAGCATAAAGCCGATGTTCTTGCAATGTCTGCAACACAGTCCTGAGATGATTCTTGTGTTCTCCTTGGCTATGAGAATATATCAGGATATCGTCAATAAATACTATTACAAATCTATCTAGAAACGGCTTGAACACCCTATTCATTAAATCCATGAATGCAGCTGGAGCGTTAGTCAGTCCGAAAGGCATCACCAGAAACTCATAGTACTTGTACCGAGTCCTGAAAGCACTTGGAAATATTTTCATCTTTTATTCTAAACTGGTGACAACCAGATCGGAGGTGAATCGTTGAAAAGTGGGAATTTCCTTGTAGCTGATCAAGCATGTTGTCTATACGAGGCAAAGGATATTTGTTGCATATCGTTATATTGTTTAACTTCCTGTAGTCAATGCACATTCTTAGAGATCCGTCTTTCTTCTTTATGAACAATACTGGTGCACCCCATGGTGATACACTAGGTCTACCCTCAACTCTGCTGGTGCCATCCGATATGGGGGTATCGATATGGGTTGTGTGTCAGGTGGCAAATCAATGCCAAAGTCTATTTCTCGTACTGGAGGCAATCCTGGTAAATCCTCAGGAAATACATCAGAAACTTCTCTCACTACTGGTACATTTTCTATACTAATTGTTTCCTTTCTTGTGTCATTTACAATAACTAAAAGACCCAATCAGCCTTTCTTCAGAAGTCGTTGAGCCTTCATAAAAGATACAACTTTGCAAGTCTTTAGAACCTAACTCCCTTTTAGAACAAAATTGGGTTCGTTTGGTATCTCAAACTTAACTATCTTTGCATGACAATCGATGATTCCATAGCAAGAAGATAATCAATCCATTCCCATCAGCATGTCAAATTCAATCATATCAAGTACAATAAGGTCAACTAGAGTATCTCTACCCTCAACCCGAATCTGACAAGCACGATACACATATTAAGCCAATAGAGACTCTCCAATAGGAGTAGCAACTAGAAAAGGATCATTCAATAGCTCAGGCTGTCTACTAAACCTCAAAGCAAAGTACGAGAATACATAAGAGTGAGTAGATCCCAGATCAATAGACGCAAGTCCATCAAATGAACATATAGAAAGAATACTTGTAACCACAACATTCGAGGCTTGAGCATCCTGTCTAGTAAATGCAAAAACTCTTGCGTGACCTCTACCAGCATTCCCTTGTCCTTGATTCACAATAGCACGGTCTCCAGCACCTCGACCTCTATTTCCTGTACCTGTAGCACCTAAGGTATTACGAGTAGTCTGAGTAGGTGCAGCTGACTAAATAGAAGGCTGGTTGAAATTCCTCGGAGGATGAGGACAATCCCTCAAATGATGTCCCAACTGGCCACATCGAAAGCACTCTCCAGATAGAACACGACACTGGCCCAAATGTGATCTACCACAGGTCTGGCAGACTGGAGTAATGGCATATATCTTCCTAGAATTACGATTTCTAGATGATGATGATTGTGGTCATCTTGTACCCTATCTGTAATGTGGTCTATATGCGAACTGCGAAGGAAAATGTGTCCCTGTCTGAGAACCCTATTGCTATTGTCCTTGATTTCCTGCTCTTCGATTTTCATTAAAATTGCCATTGAAAGATCCTCCTGTCTTAGGCTTCTTACGTAAATCACTGGTTGCACGCTCATCGCGTCCCTTATTTTCAATCTTTCTAGCGAGATCGACTGCATCAGTGTAGGAAAAATTCTTCATTTGTGGGGCTACTGCAGTTCATAGACGACCAACCATCCCATCAACAAACCTCTGAACTCGAGCTTCTTGGGTAGGCACTAAGTAAGGAGCATATCTCGCCAAATTACAAAACATCGTGCTGTAGGTTTACACATCCATATCTGGAGTCTTAACCAATCTCTCAAAGTATCTAGCATATTTTTGCCTCAGGCCGTCTGGAAGAAAATGATCCATAAACAACTTACTGAACTCGTCCCATGTCAGTGGGGCTGCTCCTGCTGGCCTTCCCAGCAATATAGTTTCATACAATGTGTTAGCCATATCCTTTAGTTTGTACGTTGCGAACTCCATGGCCCTCTCACTAGAACATCCTAGAGCATGTAATGCCTTCACTGTCCCATCCAAGAAACATTGAGGATCTGCTGCATTATCAGAACCTCTGAATTTTGGTGATTTTAATTTCAGGAACTCTTGCAGGGATACCTCCTTATTCCCGAAAGCATGAGTCTGTGCAAGTGCTTGTGTCTGTAAAGTAGCCTGAGGAGCTGAACCTTCTACCCTGGGTAGGCACTAATGCCTCTAACACAATCAACAACCTTGCCAATGTGTCTGCAGGTAAAGTAACAGTAGGTACAACAGTTGGCACTGGTGGTGGAGCGTCTTGAACTCCCTGACTTGCACATAATCTGGCATAGCAGCTTAGGGTTGACCCTTATTCACAACTTCAGGTTGAGGAGCGGCCAGTCTTCCAGTCTGATGAGCCCCAACTTGACCGCCACTCGGGTAGTACCACGTCTAACACCACGTCTAGTAGATGAGGGTGTGCATGTCCTAGCCATCTGCGAAAGAAATACTCAAAAGTCAATCTCAAGTTATCTCAATGCATGATCAAGAATGAAATAATGGAAAACATTCCTAGATGTTCAGTAGCCTCAAGATCACAAGTATGGGCGCCTACATACCCATGAACCAGACTCTACTAAACATTGCTCCATGACTCGAGACTTAAAGCCTAAGCATTGATACCAACTTTGTCACGACCCAGTTTAGGGTCGTGACCGGCGCTTATGAGCAAGTACTCCCAAAAAAGCCTTATCGGTATTTTACAGAAAAATGGACAGAGATTCCCCTATTTTTGGACTATCCAAAACCTTTCCTGTCTTATAAACAAGTAACAACCAACCAATATTCACCTAAATCAGTCACAATCTTCACCAACTAACCACAATCAAGTTTCCACTAATATTACCAACCTCCTCAATATAATAGAACCAAAACCAACTCTAAAAATACGGAAAGAAAGTGTAATACTAGTAACTAGTCCATATCAATAAATGAATACTCATGATACTAATAAGATAACGATGGAGCAACTCTAAGAGTTCAAAAGAAAAGACTATAGCAAATAAATAAAACTCTTCGCCCACGCGAACGAGTGTGAGGCTCACCGAGAACTATCAACCTGTGCACGCTAATTAATGAAATCCTCGCCTGCGTCAACTACTGTCTCTGTAAAAATAGTGAATAATAACACTTAACCACAACCACTTTTATAAGGGACAAGTTAGAGAATATCATAAAAATGCCCTTTCAGAAACAATAAACAATTTTCAGTCTCATCATGTTTTTCTTGTAGAATATTACAGTTGACAATTCAGTAATAAGATCGGTAATCACTGTATAATATCAATATTCATATTTGGGAGGTTTCAATAAACAGATCATGTAATCGGTATAACTGTGGACTTCTTCGCAAGAAGTCAAATATAACGGTAGTCCCTACTCGAGGGAAAATCAGTAATAGTATGCTAGTTTTACGTTCCCACTAGCAAGGGCTGTAACTATAATCGGTAATTACAAGGTGCACCAGGTCTAACAAACCTACCGTTAGCTACGGGATCCTTCAAAATCTACTCTCTCTTATACTTATCTCTGTAACAATAAATATTCACATGAAAGCATTTTCAAAATAGGTCAGGGCATTTCAATTCTTATCAAGTCATGTAATCCGATTTCGGTAGTGGTAATCATATCTCAAATAACAGTAAAACATGTCTATCAACAGGGAGAATATTTTAAATAGCCGTAAACCTCTCAAGTAAACTATTCAGTATCATATCAAGTAAAGGACTTGTCCGACATGCAATTTCAAACATTCAGTAACACATTTTATTTTCAAAATAATGTATAAACCATGAAGGTTATGAAAACACAAATTGCAGTAAGATTACTACTCACAGTACTCGTGTCAAATACCAAACACGTCACCTCAAGCGATCTATACAACCTCCTCTGATCAATCTATAATCACGTCATATCAATCTCGTGTCAATTTTCTAGTTTGAGCTAATTCATAACTAATTTAAAATATATATTAACCCTCAGATGTTCATGTTTGACCATAATTTGCCGAATTATATTTACTCTACTACGAGTAATTCAACTAGTTCATGATCAACAACTTTTTAGCCTATTCATATATTATGCCTGCTTAATACATGAAAAGGCTTATGGATTTCTCTTAGTTCCATAACCTCCTCTTCTGACTCAGAATCAAATCCCACATTATAATTACTTAGTCTCGCAAGGAATCATGTATATAAACTACTACTGTTTTAAAGAAGAAAAATATATGTAATTACCTGGGGCTTATCGTTGAGACTAAACATTATATGCCAATGGTTTTAATGAAACGGTATTTTGCACGAGGCAACACCAGAAAACATTTTCCCCTTTTCGTTTTTCGCTGTTTGTGTGGTGGCTAAAGGGAATTTTCTCTTATTTTTCAACCCTTTTTTGCTTTTGCTTGTCTTAGCCGCAGTTTGCTGCCTTCCCTTTTTTCCCTTTTCCCTTTTCTTTTAGTTCTAGTGGGCTTTGTCCCTTCTTTTAATTTGACTAGGTTTTCTTCTTTTTATTTTTTGTTTTGTTTTATTAGTTTAATTTATCCTTTTTTTTCCCTTTCTTTGGACTTAAATTAGTTTCTAAATGTTTAATATATCCTCATTTAAAATATTGGGGTATTACATCCTTCCCACCTTATGAAAGTAGTTTTGACAAAAATACACTCAAACCCACTTTAAAAGTTTGGTCAAACACTAAGTACTGCTCAAAACTACTTTTCAAATTAATTAACCAAACACAAACTGCTTCTCACCAAATGTACTTTATTGAAAAGCACTTCTGAGAAAAACCCATTTCAGAATAAGCTGATTTTAGAAGTTTGGCTACACAGACTATAACCTTTGAAAACCAACATATAATCAAATCACTCCATAACGATATCATTTGTTATGATATTCTTTTTAGCTTTTATAGTGAATAGTTGTTATACACCTATAATAATATTTTCTATGTTGATATTATTTGCATGTTACTTATTGATAAAAATTATCAAAAAAATATTTTTTTCCCTTTTTTTAATGTTATATATAAAAATAATAAGAAAATTATTTAAATTTAAAATCTCAAAAGATATGCATATTTTATTAATTAAATATTTAAAAAGTTAATATATTATTAATGAACTCATAACTAAATATGTAAAGATATAAACTTTTGTGCAATGAAATAAAGATATATAATAATATTTTTAATAAAATTAAATGAAATCTTTAATTATGGAAGTAACATAATATTTTATTTCATATGTGGTGCATTAAAATTTTAAAATATTGGTCAAAATTTTTAGACTTATTATTGATAATCTTAGGGGTCATTTGATTGGGAAACAAGTTATCCTAGGATTAGTTATCTCGGAATTAGTTATTCCGAAAGTGTTATCCCACCCTCCCATAAGGATAAAATAACAGTACAATCCCGAGATAACTAATCTGGAAATTAGTTATACCGTAATTTAGTCCAAACCAAACGTGGGATAAACTCATCTCAATTATAATTCCGGGATTAATTATCCCTTACCCGCGTACCGAATGAGCCCTTAAAGATTTTTACATGGTTGTTATAGTTGAGTAATTTTACTAAGAACGTATTGTTATAAAGATCGTTGTTGCTGTTATAGGTAAAAAAATCTATTTTAAAAAAGTAAAATACATAAAAGGTCGGTTACAAATTAAAACTTGACTTTTATAGTGAATAATATTAAATAAAAATGCTATTATATAGATGTATAACTATATCAAAATATACCCCGAAGAAAAAGGAGTTGAATGTGCTCAAAGCCAACAAGTAATTACTTGACGTTTAATGATTATGCAGTAAATATAGTACCAAACTGACACTCAAAATATTTCTGCAAATAGAACTTCTAATAAGGCAGAATAAGTTTTGTAACAAATTGGACAGTTCTGCTATTGCTGTTTGATTATATGCTTCATCTAATCATCCCAAATTATGACAAATTTTGCATAGGACGAGTCATAGGGGCGTACATGAGCCGGACTGGTTCGATTTCTATTAAAATCAAATCAAATTAATTGTATCAGTTTGTGTTATTTTTATTTTGTCGGATTTTTCAGGCTCTTTTTGTTACATGAATATTATTTTAATTTTACATTATTAGAGTAAAAAAAAAAAGTTTTGTTAAATGAATATAAGTTTAGAAAAAACTGAAAAGTATGTAATCTATTAAAATATTTGTCACGATCCAAAATCTCAACCTGTCATGACGGTGCCTAACACATTACTAGGCAAGCCGACAATCACATAACAACTATGCATTTGAATTAAAACCATGATTTACTACGCTTAACAATGGAAAGTCTCATAAATATCTAATAAAAATAATTGTAACTCTACTACAACTATTCCAAAATCCTGGTGTCACCGAGTACATGAGCTACTAAGTATCAACATAGTCTGAACTCTTGCACAACTATCTGAAAAATAAAACAGTACTGAATAAAATGAAAAGAAGGAGAATCAAGGTCTACGGGCGCCATAGCAGCTACCTCAAGGTCTCCGAATAGGTACTAGCACCACATGTAGCAATCACCGCATCCGGATGTACCTGGATTTGCACACGAAGTGCAGAGTATAGTATTCAATAAGTAGCAAGACTAACTTTAGGCTGAAAGCAGTGACGAGCGTGAAAGGATACAGTCAGAACCAAAATAATGACAACACAGATATAACAAAGAGAATGATAGTAATAACTCAGAGAAACTTCCATATGAGTTCATTCACAGTACAAAAATTTAAGCATGCTTTCAAGTTCAACAATTTAAGTCCAACATTGATAAAATATGCCAAATCCAGCTAGCGTGAGGAATGTTACACTCTTAGAGTGCTCAATCTGTCTATCTCATATTCCCACTCAACACACATAATCACTCAGCACTGTATAGGTGTCTGGCATTAATGCCTCTCACAAAAGCATGTGTACATAAACCAATGTGTCTGCGCTCACTGCTGGTATGTCAGACTCCGGAAGGCCGGATCCTACCCAAGAGCTAATATAAAGCCTATAAGTCCTGTTGCGGCATGCATCCCCATCCACAATAATAAATAAGCCAATAAGACCTGCTGCGGAGCGCAACCTGATTCACGATAACACTCACAATTCGGCTCTCAGGCCAAACTTAGTCATCAATCTCTCCAGTCTCACGGGCTCACAAATTTCATACTACTTAGCCCAAACAATGATAACACGATGTAACAGTGAATGATAACAGAGACTGAGATATGATATACAAATAAATAAACATGACCGAGTATATAATTGCGATTAAGCAAATAACTTAATAGTAGAAATAAACTCAGTGGGTCCCAACAGAATAAGCACATAGTCTAATATGATTTCTAACATGAATCACAGCTTTATTACTCTAACACATAATAATTACACGGATAAAATAACATTAGATAACTATACAGTACAACAGAATCAACCAAGTCATAATTACCACGATGCTCCAACAAACCCTTGCCTCGCGGATCGGCCTCCAAACAACTCGAATCTAGTCACAAACAACTTAATATAATCAATCCCAGACCCACGCCTCGGAACCTAAGAAAATTAACAAGCTCCGAACATTCATTCAATAACGAGTCCAACCGCACCAAAATCATCCAATTCTGACCATAAATCGAACCTCTACACCCCAAATCTACTCTATAATACCTAGTCCAAAATTCCCCAAATTTCACCTCAAAAACACATAATCTAGGTGGAAAAATCAATGGGTATTCAATATTAATGGACAAAAGTGATCAAAATTTGCTTACCTCTTGAACTATAGTGAAATCCCTCTCAATAATCGCCCTTAGCCGAGCTCCACAAGCCCAAAAATGACCAAAAAGCTCAAACCTTATATTAGTCTGCCAAGTGATTCTCGCTTTTGCGGGCTCATCAGTCGCACCTGCGGCTCCACTTTTGCATAAAACCCTTCATCTTCTATGAAGTCCACTTATTTTTCCCACCTTCCGCTTCTGCGACTCATTTCCATTTCTGCGGGTCCACTTCTGCGATTCAAGTCCCACATCTGTGGGACCACATCCGCGAATCTCCTCCGCTTCTGCGACCCCAGCTTCCCTTGACCAAAATCTGCATCTGCGGCAGCCTCTTCGCACCTGCGGGCTCGCAGATGCAGAAACTACCTTGCAATTGCTGCCACTGCCTAGACTAGCCAAATCCGGCATCTGTGCCTTCCTCCCCGCTTTTGTGGCCCCACACCTGCGGTCAACTCGCAGGTGCGGTCGCACTAGAACTGAAGCTAACAGAAAATTTATAAGTTCAAAATTTAATCCGATTTCCATCCGAATCACACCCGAGGCCGCGAGACTCCATCCAAACATACCGACACATCCTAAAACATAATACGAACTTAGTCAAAGCCTCAAATCACATCAAACAACATCAAAAACATATATTGCATCCCAATTAAAGCCTATTGATACTAATGGATTTCCAACTTCTAAAATCGATGCCGAAACCTATCAAACCAACTCCGATTGGCCTCAAATTTTGCCACAAGTCATAAATGACACAAAGGACATATTCCAACTCCCAGAATCAAAATCCAAGCTCGGTATCAACAAAGTCAACTCTCTGTCAAACTTCTCGACCTTCCAATCTTCAATTTTCCAACTTTCGCCAATTCAAGCCAAAATTACCTACGAACCTCCAAATCAATATCTGGAAACACTCCTATATTCAAAATCACCATACGGAGCTATCGGAATCATCAAAACTCCACTGTGGAGTCGTTTACACATAATTCAAACATTCGATCATCTCTTTCATCTTAATCTTCCAACCTTGGGACGACGTGTCCCAATTCATTCCGAGACATCCACGGAATTAAACCAACCACCCTGACAAGTCATATAACCACAATAAACATAGAATAAGCAATAAATGGGAGAACGGGGCCACAATACTCAAAACGACCAGCCGGGTCGTTACAATATTCTTATGGGAGAAATTCTTTTAGTAATACATGATAGTTCTTTTCTTAGTCTAACAATAATTTTTCATTGATGTACCCTTTCAAGTTTAACTAAATTTTTAACAATTAAACACAAAAATTAATATAAAACCTAAATAACAGTATGTTCTATTTAATTTTAAATATTACCCGTAAAATACCTTTTTAAATTCTAAAAAAGAAATTAGAGTTTAATAGATCCTTACATATGAATATTAAAGAACAAAGAGATTGACATATTTCTTTAGCACTTGATAAGAATGTGATGATGCAAGTTATAATCAATCATTATTTAAAGTAAATAAAAATGTTTCACGAACCGGAATCCCATCCGCAGGGCCTTGATGGCGCCTAATATTTAACTTGTTAGGCAAACCAACATTAGCTATTTACTTAACCAGTTTTAACAATTTAAAGCAAAAGATTAATAGAACAAAGTTGTAATAGTGTGAAATAGGTGTGACGAATAAAACATAGCGTAGTCTAAGCTCATCCCAGAAATCTGGAGTCACGAATATATGAGCATCTAGAGTACTACAAATAATGTCTGAACAAAATACAGTTGTTTGAAATAAGATAAACAATAAAGACAGAATGGAAGGGGACTTCAGGGACTGTGAACGCCTACAACTCTACCTCAAGTCTCCTGCTGATAGCCGACTCGGACAAGATCTCTTCTACACGCTGTTGGGACCAACACTGGAATCTGCACAAGAAGTGCAAAAGTGTAGCATGAGTACAACCGACCCCGTGTACTTTGTAAGTACTGAGCCTAATCTCGACGAAGTAGTGACGAGGCTATGACAAGACACTCACAATAAACCTGCACGAAATAATAATAACAGAAATAGGAATAGAAA
Organism: Nicotiana obtusifolia; assembly: GCA_002018475.1. Classification (NCBI taxonomy): domain Eukaryota; kingdom Viridiplantae; phylum Streptophyta; class Magnoliopsida; order Solanales; family Solanaceae; genus Nicotiana; species Nicotiana obtusifolia. The sequence continues at coordinate 232,731 of MCJB01049186.1, forward strand.
TAGAATAATAAAATCAAATTACCGGACCCGTAGGTCAACTACCAAAGGACCCCAGAGTAACATAATCTCAAATCTCATATCACAATACCGAGAACAATCGCTATAGATCAAATATGTTGCGGCGCGCAACCCCATACCACCATATCAATTCGTTTCAATATCGTTGTGGCGCACAACTCAATCCCAACAATTTCAAATTATTTCCATAAACAACTCAACACTAATGTTTATGAAATTCCAATATAAAGGAGAAATGAAAGATACAGAACAATAAGGAACTACCAAACAAATGGAGAATGACCGATACTTCAAAATTCCAAACCTTGGCTAAACAATAGTACCAAATAGATAGATGGCCCACATGAACGGAATAACAAAATAAAGTGATTCAAGTAATATAAGAACGATAAAAGCAAGTAGAACATGAGACAACAAAATTATACAATCAATACAATTAGAAGCATGTAGCAAGTGAATGATATTGGGTAAGAAATGTAAAATCGAAACAAGCAACAGATAAACAACAAATAACAAGTTAGAGATGGATAACAAGTAAGAATATGTATCAACTAAAGTATGTAACAAGAGATAACATAGAGTAAAAGAAGACATGGAAGTAAATAGTCAATCCCACATGCTTGGATCCCATAAGGGCGCATATACACTCATCACCTCACACATACGCCGTTTCCCCAAATAATTCATATAGAAAATAGTCCAAAAGTCCTAATTCTCTCAATTCAAGGTTAGACACAATACTTACCTCTTTCCTCAATCAAATCAACACTCAACCGCGGCCTTTCCTTTAGAATTAGCCTCCAAACCAGTCAAATCTAGCCAATATAGTTCAAATAATTCAAAATAAGCTTTAGAAACTACCCATGAGTGAAAAAAGATTCGATCTTTACTGAAATTGGAAAAAGTCAACAAAAGTGTCACGCCCCAACCTTAGGGAGCGTTATTGGTGCTCAACCGAGATGTCTCCGTCAAGCAAGCCTACTAGATGCCTGCTACCCAACCTTACCCAAGAACAATTTGAGAATCAAAACAAAGAGTTAGACGTGAGAGGATAAGGTATACAACATCATCTTTCATTATTTAAAGGGATTCGTTGACAGTTTCCAAAAGATTACAAGTTCATATCAAAAAGTGGATCATCTGATAACTACAACATTTATAGTCAATTTCCCAAATCAAAAAATAACCCACACCATGTCCACAGAGCCTTTAAATAAAATAGAAGAGTAGTATGAAAGTGTCTGTGATAAGACCCTGGCTATACCTCAAAACACAATGTACAAGGATCAAAAGACAAAGGCCCCGAGAGGAAGTGGGGCTCACCAATTCAACTGAGAAGAGGGTGTACTTCTAGCAATGATCGATCCTGCCTACTGTGGAACCACCTGCATCCATTAAAGATGCAGCGCCCCTGGCAAAAGGGATGCTAGTACATATTGAATAGTACTACTATGTAAAGTTAAATACCCTCTCATGAAAAAGAATGCCAACATAAGGAGAGAAACATGGAAACAATGAGAATACCAATCATATTTAAATGTCAAGTTAAAACAAAGTAAAACTTCAAGTAAATATTTTTCATTTTTGGTTGGCATATCCTTAGTACCATCACACCACCATGCATATGGCATGGAGTCCGATCACTACCCGACCGGCTAAGCCATCTCACCCCAAAGTATGAGGATCGACATAGAAACACAACACCACCATGTGCGCTGCATGAAGTCCGATCTTTGCCCGATCGACCAAGCTGTCTCACCACAATATCGTGTAGGTCGACATGATCATTGCTAGCTATCAACTCTTCCCAATTAAGGGGAATAATTTTAATATAATATTACGGGAAGTTTTCCCTCAAACAATCCCTACACCGGCATATGTAGTTTTAGGTTTGGGCATTTATAACCCAGCCTTCCTCGGTGGCCTAACGATAATCCCAAAAATATTTATCACATAAAAGAATTACATTCTTTTCATAGCCTTTCATACTTTCTTCCTTTTCATTGGCACTCTTAGCCACACATGTAAGTTATCACATTGGCACGATGGTCGCATTTCGTACTTCATTCTTTCCATTCTTTCATTTGACATGGACTATAAAGCATTTAAGGCACGTATAAAACATCTGGTAAAATCATAGCTTCAGCTTATGAATACATAAGGGCTTAGAACACATTGGGAACATTTACAAATAAGAGAATTAATAATTTGCAATTGGAAAAAGAATCAATTCATAAGTCCTTGGATAAGCTAACCATAGAAGCAGACTGCAATGGTAGAGATAGGAACTTGATCAAACCATAAACGAAGTGTATGTGAATTTCGAGGAATCCAATTCTACGGAAAGAATTCAGCCAATATAACTCATTTGAGCTTTCCTTAGGAGTACTACAACGTTTCATGACTCCTAGAAATTTCAATCAATAGGAATATGATAAAATTGAATCATAATTAGAAGGATTATCATGATATAAGTCTCTTAGGAATTTCGTCAAATACATACTACGTAATATAATTACAAGGCTCTACGGTGGTAATCCCTTCTTCCCTCACCAATCTCAACAAGAATCTACCCGTAATAGTTCAACAACCCTACATACCACCTCCCATTGGCACATGCATGGCCTAACTCCTACTACACAGCTTACTTAGACCTATAACAACTTGCATGAAAGCTTAGGATAAGGAATTACCTGGATAGTTGATAGCCTAGTGAGTGGATTCCTTGATTCTTCAAGATTGAGCAAGAGTGGATGAGTAGGATGGTTGAAGCTTCTTCTTCTCTCTCTCTAAAACACTCCCTCTCTTTCTCTAAAACAACTGATTTTTGCCTATAAAAACAACCCCAATGGATTTTAATCAAATTAGTGTCGGGTCATAAAATAAATAAAATGGACCCTCTGAACCCAATCTGCGATCGGAAAATGCACTACATAACAGTTCTGCGGTACGCGAAAGGGACCGCAAAATCATCCTTCAAAACTGGGCTGGCCTGGCCTAGTCTGCGGCAGATATATGGTCCGTAGATCAGTTATGCGGTCGTATAATGCACTGGGAGATCTCCCTCCAAAAATTCTCATGTTGATTCTGTGACGGATGTGCCGCCCGCGAAACAGTTATGTGGTCACATATTAGAACGCGGAATAACCTTTTCACTTGGTTCATTCTGTGATGGATCTGCGGCTAGCGAAACAGTTCTGCAGTCGCATAATGGACCGCAGAAGCGCCATGGTCTGCAAAATTATCACTATCTCCACAATGCATTGCACAACCTAAAAAGTTCGTATCATAAAACCTTAAATTTCTTGGCAAAATTTTACAGGGCCTTACAAAAATTCAACCCCGGGCCTGCCCAGTCAAAATCCGGGTCCATATGTAGATATTGACCACCCATAACCACACAAGTTCATATATGTGCTTTGTTTCAAAATCCGAGTCCAATTCGACTCTCAAATCCCACATTTTTATTTTTCAAAACATAGAAAAAAATCCCCAAAATTTCTCTTCGATTCTCATGAATTTGATGTTAATCTCATGTATAATCATGTAATATAATTGAAAATATATCAAAATCACTTGCCTAATGTTTGTATGTGAAAATCCTCTCTCCAAATCGCCTCCTACCAAGTCAAGGGTTTAAAGATATGAAAAATGAGACTAAAATCCAGTCTTCTAACCCTTTTGTTCAAGCACAGATGTCGCAAAATACGACATCGGATACGCAATTGTGAACCATCGCAATTGCGAAGAAAGACTCGCAATTGCGACATCGTGTGTGCAATTTTGAACCATCACAATTACGAAGAAAGACTCGGAAATTGCCGCCCTAACAGCCTAAAGGGGAAGTCGCAAATGCAACACTAGCTTCGCATTTGCGAAGCCTGTTCCCATCGCAAATGCGACAAAATGGTCGCAATTGTGAACCTACCTTATTCTAGTCTCTCTTCGCAATTGCGAGTGAGGCATCGCAATTCCGATAGCTTGCCCCTACTGATTACCTTGCAATTGCAAGGCTGGTGCTCACAATTACGATAACTGCAACACCAATACACCAGCAACCCAAAAATGAGTTCAATCCAATCGGAAACACGTCTGAAACTCACCCGAGCCCTCGGGACTCCAAGCTAAACATCAACACAAGTCTAACATATGAACTCACTCGCGCGATCAAAATACCAAAATAAAATCTAGAATCACAAATCAGACATCAAAATGCATGAAATTCAAAAGAAAACTCAAGAACCTCTAGAATCACAACCAAGCGTCTGAATCCTATCAAACTAACTCAAATTGTACCAAATTTTCAGACAAGTTTCAAATAAAAAAATAGACCTATTCCAAGTCCTAAAATAAAATTTTGAACCTGATAACCATAAAGTCAACATACGATCAAACATGGGGAATTTCCAAATATTCAAATTGCTAACTTTTGACAAAATAAGTCAAATCAAGCTAAGGAACTCCAAATTTAATTCTGGACGTACATCCAAGTCTAAAATCATAATGTGGACCTATCGGAATCGCCACAATACTAATCCGGGATCATTTACCCACGTTCAACATTATGGCTAGTGGCCTCTCTGCTACCGGGAACGTGGCCACTTTGGAAAACGAACCTTAATACGCTCCAACAACGAAGACTGTGCCACCACACAAGCAAGAACCCGGCTGGGCTCCGAAACATCTAATCTCACAAACTGATTGGCCAAATCCTGAACATCCATGGCTAGTGGCCTCTCTACTACCGGTAAATATGCCAAACTACCCATGCTCTCCGCCTTTCTACTAAATGCATCAACTACCACATTGGCCTTTCCCGGATGATATAATATGGTAATATCATAATCTTTCAGTAACTCTAGCCATCTCTTCTGCAGTAAATTAATATCTTTTTGCTTGAACAGGTGTTGGAGACTCCGTGGTCGGTAAAGACCTTACAATGAACGTTGTACAGATAGTGCCTCCAAATCTTCAGCGCGTGAACAATGGCTGCCAACTTTAAATCATGAAAATGCTAATTCTTCTTATGAACCTTCAACTGCCGAGATGCGTAGGCAATCACCCTACCATCTTACATCAATACTGCTCCAAGCCCATTACGCGATGCGTCACAATATACAGTATAAGATCCTGAACATGTAGGCAACTCCAATACTGGGGCTGTAGTCAAAGAAGTCTTGAGCTTCTGAATACTCAACTCACACTTGTCAGACCATCTGAAAAGAGCACCCTTCTGGGTCAACTTGGTCAATAGGGCCAAAATAGATTAAAACCCCTCCACGAACCGACGATAATAACCCGCCAACCCAAGGAAGCTCCGAATCTCTATAGTGGAAGTAAGTCTAGGCCAGTTTTGAACTGCCACAATCTTCTTAGGATCCACTTTAATGCTTTCGGAAGATATAACGTATCCTAAAAAGGCAACCGAATCCAATCAGAGCTCACACTTTGAAAACTTGGCATATAACTGACGGTCCCTCAGAGTCCAAAATACGATCCAAAGATGCTACTCATGCTCCTCTCAACTACGAGAGTAAACCGAAATATCATCAATGATGACGATCACAAAAGAGTCCAAATAGGACTTGAACACCCGGTTCATCAAATTTATAAATGTTGCTGGGGCATTGATCAAACCAAATGACATCACTAAGAAATCACAGTGACCATACCAAGTCCAAAAGATGTCTTAGGGACATCCGATGCCGTAATCTTCAATTGATGGGAGCCAGATCTCAAATCAATCTTCGAAAACACTTTGGCACCCTAAAGTTGATCAAATAGGTCATCAATCCTTGGCAAAGGATATTTTTTCTTGATAGTGACCTTGTTCAACTACCGATAGTCTATATATATCCTCATTGTTCCTTCCTTCTTCTTCAAGATTGACCAGAAGGGTGCTTCATTAAGGTGGTCGGATGAGTGTGATGTTGAGCTTTCAGAAGCTCAAGACTTCTTTGACTATGGTACTAGTGTTAGTGTTTCCTACAGGTTCAGGATCCTACATGGTGTATTGTGATGCATCTCGTATTGGGCTCGGGGCAGTATTGATGTAGGATGGCATGGTGATTGCATACGCGTCGTGGCAGTTAAAGGTTCATGAGAAGAATTACCATGTTCGTGACTTAGAGTTGGCAGCCATTGTTCAAGCGCTAAAGATTTGGAGGAACTATCTTTACGGCGTGTCGTGTGAGGTATTCACAAATCATCGGAGTCTACTGTATGTTTTCAAGCAGAAGGATCTCAACTCGAGGCAGAGGAAGTGATTGGAGCTTTTAAAAGACTATGATATCACCATTTTGCATCATCTCGGGAAGGCCAATGTGGTGGCCGATGCCTTGAGTAGAAAGGCTGTGAGTATGGGTAGCCTTGTGCATATTCCAGTTGGTGAGTGGTCTCTTGCATAAGATGTTCATGCTTTGGCCAATCAGTTTGTAGGTTAGATGTTTCGGAGCCCAGTTGTGTTCTAGCTTGCACGGTCTCTCGATCTTCTTTGTTTGAGTGGATCAGAGAGCGTCAGTATGATAACCCCCATTTGTTTGTCCTTAAGGACACGGTGTGGCACAGTGGCGCCAAGCAGGAAACTGTTGGAGATAATGGGGTGTTGCGGATGCAGAGTCGGATTTGTGTACCCAATGTGGATGGGCTTCGTGAGTTGATTCTTGAAGAGGCCCACAGTCCCTGGTATTCCATTCATCCGGGTGCCGCCAAGATGTATCAGGACTTGCAACAACATTATTGGTGGAGGAGGATGAAGAAGGATATAGTTGCATATGTAGCTCGGTGTCTGAATTGTCAGAAAGTAAAGTACGAGCATCAGAGGCTTGGTGGTTTGCTTTAGAGGCTGGAGATTCCAGAGTGGAAATGGGAGCTTATTACCATGGATTTTGTTGTTGGGCTTCCATGGACTCAGAAGAAGCTCGACGTTGTATGGGTCATTATGGACAGGTTGACCAAGTCGGCACATTTCATTCCAGTGGCAGTCACCTATTTTTTAGCGCGGTTAGCTGAGATCTATATCTGCGAGATCATCCATCTTCATGGTGTGCCCCTGTCCATTATTTTTTATCTAGGTAAGCAGTTCACTTTGCACTTCTGGAGAGTCGTACAACGTGAGTTAGGCACACGGGTTGAGTTGAATACAACATTTCATCCCCAGACGCACGGGTAGTCCACCATTCAGATACTGGAGGATATGTTTCACGCTTGCGTTATTGATTTCGGGGGTTCTTGGGATTAGTTTTTGTCGCTTGCGAAGTTTGCCTATAACAGCAGCTACCAGTCGAGTATTTAAGTGGCTCCCTATGAGGCATTATACGGGAGGCGGTATCGTTTGCCAGTTGGTTGGTTTGAGTCGGGAGAGGCTCGATCGTTGGGTACCGATTTGGTTTAGGATGCCTTGGGAAAAGTCAAGATGATGGAGGATCGACTTCGCATAGCTCAGTCTAGGCAAAAGAGTTACGCCGACCGTAAAGTTCGTGATATTGCATTCATGGTTGGAGAGAGATTATTGCTCCGGGTTTCATCTGTGATGTGATGAGGTTCGGAAAGAAGGACATGTTGAGCCCTAGGTATATCGGACCCTTTGAGATTCTTGAGAAAGTGGGTGAGGTGGCTTATAGACTGGCATTGCCACCTAGTTTATCAGTAGTCCATCTGGTGTTCCATCTGTCATGCTCTGGAAGTATCATGGTGATCCGTCCCATGTGTTAGATTTTAGCTCAGTCCAATTGGAGAAGGATTTGACTTATGAGAAGGAGTCAATGGCAATTCTAGCCTGGCAGGTCCGGAAGTTGAGGTCTAAGAGTTATCCCTTCGTTAGAGTGCAGTAGAGATGTCAGCCGATCGAGGCATCCACCTAGGAGCCCGAGTCCGACATACAGAGTAGATATCCACACATTTTCACCAGTACAGGTACCTTTCTACGTTCGTTCGAAGACGAATGTTTGTTTTAGAGGTGGAGAATGTGATGATCCGAAAGGTCACTTTGAGTTTTAGCCTTTATTTCTATTTTCTGAGACTTTGACTAGCTCCGTTTAGTGTTTCTCGATTTGTGTGCACAGTCCGTGTCTTGTTCCGGAAAGTTTCTATGTGGAAAATCGAAGAAAAGATGAAATTTTGCCTTAAAATTCACTTGAGTTGACTACAATCAAAGTTTTGTGTAAACAGACCCATATCAGTGTTTTGATGGTCCAGGTGAGTCCGTATCGTGATTTTGGATTTGCGCGTATCTCCAGAATCGAATTTGGAAGTCCCTAACTTGATTTAACGTAATTTGTTGAAAATTAATAATTTGAAAGCTAAAAGAATTCCTAAGTTTGACTGTATGTTGACTTTGTTGTAGCGATTCGAATTTCAGTTCTGAAACTTAGAATAGGTTTATTTCACCATTTATGACTTGTCTGCAAAATTTGGTGTAAAACGAAGTTGATTTGATGTGATTCGGACGTCCGATTGTAATTTGCATGTTCTTGAGTTTTTTTGAAAATTTTATACATTTTGATGTTTGATTCGTAGTTCTAGGTGTTATTTTGGTATTTTGATCGCGCGAGCGAGTTCGTATGATATTTTTAGGCTTGTGTTCAAGTTTGGCTTGGAGCCCCAAAGGCTCGGGTGAGTTTTGGACGCGTTTCAGAGAGTTCATAGGAGTTCAGAATTTTGCTGGTGCTCAGATCACGCATTTGCAAGAAATTGGTCGCATTTGTGACAGCCGCATTTGCGAAGAGCACAGTGTCCTGAAGAGTTCGCATTTGCGATGATAGCCTGGCCTGGGTATGGTTCACAATTGTGATCACTGGGTCGCTTTTGTGAATGGTCCATGTTCGCATTTGCAAGAAAATCATCGAATTTGCGATGACAGTAGAGGTGTGAGATTCCTTGCATTTGCGATGGATTCCTCACATTTGCGAACCCCAGATCGCAATTGCGACATCTTCGCCTGGACAAAAAGCTAAGAGATGGGATTTTTAGCCCTATTGTCATATTTTGGAACTCTAGGCTCGGTAGGAGGCGATTTTTAAGAGGGAATTTCATCTACAAACTTTGGGTGAGTGATTGTAATCCATTTCTAATCATATTCCATCAACTTATATTAGATTTTAACATCAAAATCATGTGAATCAAAGTGAAAATTTGTGAAACTTTGTCAAGTTTTTGAAAAATAAGAAATTGAGTTTTGAGAGTTGATTTGGACTCGAATTTTGAAACTAATCACAAATGTGAACTCGTAGGGTCATGGGTAGTCAGAATCTACCATTGGACTCGGGTTTGACCGGGCAAGCCCCGGGTTGACCTTTGTGATTTTTGGAAAAGGTGTAAAGATCCTAACTTTATCTATTGCAATTGATTTCCCTAGCATAGTTTGTTGATATTAAGTCGATTTTGGTTAGATTCGATTGGTTTATAGACGAATTTTAGAGGAAAGGCCTCGGTTGAGGTTTAATTTGCTTGCGGAGTGAGGTAAGTGTTGGGTCTAACCTTGATTTGGGGGAATTAGGAACCCTTGAACTATATGTTATGTGAATTATGTGTGTAACGACGTATATGCAAGGTGACGAGTGTATATGCGCCGTCAAAATAATTGTTTCCATGCTTTCTCGTATTTCATTGATTATCTTATTCCATGTCTTAACTATTACATGCTTTAATTGCTTTCTGTGACGTAACTTGTTGCTTGTCATTTATTTACCATTGTATTGAAATGTTTGTTTCTTTCATGATTCCATGATTAATTGTTACTTGCCTTAATTGTCTTAGTTGTACACATTAACTGTCATATATTTTGCTTGTTTTATTGCTTTTTATTAATTGTAGCATTCCTTGATTTGGTATGGGGTTGCTTATTGCTTTGCCTTCATATTCTTTAATCATAGAGATTCTTGTAAATTGAGTTGTTGGATTGATTAAGGGAGGATTTGATATTGATATGATGGGATCGGGTTGCATGCCGCAACGGATTTCATAAGTGATTTTGCTATTGATTTGATGAAATAAGGGAGGATTATGATATTGATTCTTAATATATGGTGGGATAGGGTTGCACGCTGCAACGAATTTTTTATGTGATTCATGATATTGATATGGTGAAATAAGGGAGGATTGTGTTTGTACGGTGGGATCGGGTTGCGCGCCGCAATAGATTTGTGTGTTTTATTCATTGTTGTATTGTGTTAGCTTTCAACATTTTCATATGAGATTCTGAGGACTGATAGAGGGTTGACTTGTTTTCATTAGTTAACTACTTCCATCATTTCCTGTTTTTCTTTTCTATTGTTATTATTATATTGCATATAGATTATTGTAAGTGACCCACTTTAGCCTCGTCACTACTTCGTCAAGGTTAGGATAGGCACTTACAGAGTACATGAGGTTGGTTGTATTCATACTACACTCTGCACTTCTTGTGCAGATTTTGGAGTCTATCCTAGCGGCGGTCAATAGATTGCTCGGATTTGGTATTTGATGGAGACTTGAGGTACAACTGCACGGTGTTCGCAGCCTTTAAGTCCCCTTCTAGATTACTCTAGCTGTTTATTTCATTTCAGACAGTTATAATTTCATTCATACTATTATTTGTAGTACTCTAGTCACTCGTGTACTTGTGGCACCAGTTCCGGGATGTATCTGGATATCGCCGTTATCTTAGTTTAAAACACTCTATTTCAGCTTATTCAGTTTATTAGTTTACATTTAAATTTAATTGTTAAAGATGGCTAATAATTATATCTAACGTTGGCTTGCCTAGAAAGTGAAATGTTAGGCGCCATTACGGTCCCAAGGGGGAGAAGTTTCGGGTCGTGACAACCTCTTGGCAGAACCGGTCATCTGAAATATTGCAAAGTGGACTCCATTGGACTCCACAATACCTATATTACACAACACCTCGTGGCAACTGTCCAAATAATTATGTGGGTCCTCAGATGGTGTACCAAAAAAATGAATGAGAAAGAGCTTTATGAACTTATCGAACCTCATCAATCCCTCAGAAGACATCACGGATCTCTCCCTGGTCTGTGTAGCAATAACAGGATGAACTAATCAACCTGCTGGAATTGCCGGAGTCTAATGCAAGGGAGCCATCTACTTCGGGGTGTGAGTGGAAGGATTCTGAGCTCCTCCCCCAACCCGGGAGACAGCTGGTGCCCTAGGAAATACTTCGACCTGGGCCACACTCTCCATAAGGCCCACTAAGCGGACTAGGGCATCTTAAAGTACGGGAGTAGCAATAAATTCCTCCAGTATTTGAGCAGGTCCGACTGGTGCGGTCTAAACCGGAACATACCAACTTATCACGACCCGAAATCCCATCCTCAAGGCCGTGATGGCGCCTAACATTTCACTTGCTAAGCAAGCAAACATTAGATATTTACTTAACCAATTTTAACAATTTAAAGCAGAACATTAATAGAACAAAGTTGTAATAGTCTGAAATAGATATGACGAATGAAACGTAGCGTAGTCTAAACATATCCCAGAAATCTGGAGTCACAAATACATGAGCATCTAGAGTACTATAAATAAAGTCTGAACAAAATACAGTTGTTTGAAATAAAGTAATAAAGACAAAATGGAAGGGGACTTTAGGGGCTGCGAACGACTGCAGCTCTACCTCAAGTCTCTTGCTGATAGTCAGTTCGGGCAAGATCTCCTCTACACGCAGCTGGGACCAACATCGGTATCTGTACAAGAAGTACAAAAGTGTAGCATGAGTAGAACCAACCCCATATACTCTGTAAGTGCCAAGCCTAACCTCAACGAAGTAGTGATAAAACTATGCCAAGACACTCACAATAAACCAACACGAAACAATAATAACAGAAATAGGAGTAGAAATAAAACAGTAAACTCAAATAATTGGACTCGTAGGTCCAACTACCAGAGGGCCCCCAGAATAACATAATCTCAAATCTCATATTACAATATCGAGAACAATCTCTGTAGCCACAAACAACTCACAACACATCAAAATCATTGCGGCGCGCAACCCGATCCCACCACATCATCATATGTTCATACCATATTCCTTCCTTATCTCTTCATATCATATCATTTTAATATTGTTGCTGCATGCAACCCGATCCCACCATATTAATTCATTTCAATACCGTTGTGGAGCATAACCTGATCCCAACAATTTCAAATTATTAACATAAACTCAACTCCAATATTTACGAAGTACCAATACAAAGGAAAGATGAAACGTACGGAACAATAAGGAACTACCAAACAAACGGAGAATGACCAATACTTCAAAATCCCAAACCTTGGCAAAACAATAGTAACAAATAGCTAGATGGTCCATATGAACGGAATAACAAAATAATAGGGGTGGGTGTAATAATGACCGAACCGAAAAAATCGGCCGAACCGAAAATTTCGGTTTATTCGATTTCAGTTTTTCAGTTTTTTGGTCGGCTTGCGGTTTATAATTTTTAAAAGTTCAATTTTCGGTTTTAACGGTTCGGTTTTTCGGTTAAACCGAAAAATCAAAATTTTTTACCAGCTGAAGCTCAATCCTTCGACTTTCCTTAGCCCAATCCTTCGACCCAATACTTAGCCCAATCCTTTGGTGAAGCCCAATTCTTCGACCTTCCTTAGCCCATCTGAAGCCCACCCCTACTTTACCCAATACTAATTCCTAATCAAACCCATCTAAAGCCCACCCCTACTTTACCCAATACTAATCCCTATTCCCTAATCCTTCGACCTTCCTCACCTCACTGACCTCAGTACGACTGTCCACCCCTAATTTGTAAAAGTTTTTCGCTGGCACAGGTTAAAGCCGTTGCAGAGGAAATGGGAATTGGATTCTTAGAAACTGGATTCCAGCCAAAGTGGGGGATGAAAGATATACCAGTAATGCCGAAGGTAAAAATAATATGCCGATCAATGTTGAACCAAAACATTTGTCCAGCGTGCTGGTACCTTAGCATCTTATCCCTTTGAGACTGCTACTTTAATAGTGAAAAGATGTTTACAAGTTTGTGCATGACCCTTTCACATATCTGTTCAGCATGTCAAGTGCAGTAGAAGCCTATTTTTTCAGAAAATTGTATACTTATTCTTTCTTTTGTATGCATAACTTATTTGTCTTTCATCTTTATACTCTAGGATGTTATAACTTTTGAAATATATACTAGCATTGAACATATTGAGTCTACATCAGATATAAAAATCTTGAACCGTTAATAACCGAAAAACTAAACCGGAAATAACCGAACTGAACCTTGAAAAAACCGCACCGAACCGTAAAAACTTTGGTTTGGTTTGGTTGTTAATATTACAAAACCGAAAACCGATAAATAGAACTGTACTTTCATACTAATCGATCAAACCGACCGACGCTCACCCATACAAAATAAAGTACTTTAAGTAATATAAGAACGATAAAAGCAAGTAGAACATGAGACAACGAAAATATATAATTAATATAATTAGAAACATGTAGCAAGTGAGCAAATATTGGGGTGAGAAATGTACAATCGAAACAAGTAACAAATAAACAACAAACAACAAGTAAGACATGGATAACAAGCAAGAATCTGTAGCAACTAAAGCATGTAATAAGAGATAACATAGAGTAAAAGAAGACATGAAAGTAAATAGCCCAATCCCGCATGCTTGGATCATATGACGGCGCATAGACACTCGTCACCTCGCATATACGCCATTTTCCCACATAATTCATATAACAAATAGTCCAACAATTTCTAATTTCCTCAAGTCTAGGTTAGACAACACTTACCTCTTTCTGTAATTAAATCAACACTCAACCACGACCTTTCCTTTAGAATTAGCATCCAAACCAATCAAATCTAGCCAAATATAGTTCAAATAATTCAAAATAAATTTTAGAAACTAACCACGAGTGAAAAAGATTCGATCTTTAATGATATTGAAAAAAGTCAACAAAAGTCAACCCCGGGCTCACCCGGTCATAATCCAGATCCAAGGTAGGCCTTGACTACTCATAACCCCACGAGTCCATATACGTTTTTTTTTTTTTTTTTTAAAAAAAATTTCTTTGAGATACCTGAAAATAACTTATGTAAT
>MCJB01049186.1:246820-262509 GCA_002018475.1 Nicotiana obtusifolia
TTTTTTTTTTTTTTTTTTTGAAAATCCGAGTACAATTTGAATCTCAAATCCCAAATTTTCATTTATAAAACATAGACAAGAGTCCCCAAACTTTCTCTTAGATACTCATGAGTTTGATGTTAAATCTCATATATAATCATGTAATATAATTGAAAATAGATTTAAATTACTTGCCCAATGTTTGTATGTGAAAATCCTCTCTCCAAATCGTCTCCTACTGATTCTAGGATTCAGAGATTGAAATGTATGACTAAAATCCCGTCTTCCAGCCCTTTTGTTCAGGTGCAGATGTCCCAATTACGAAGAACGGCTTGTAATTGTGGCCCTGACAGTCTAAAGTGGAAGTCACAAATGCGACACTGGCTTCGCAATTTGCGAAGCCTATTCCAATTGCAAATGCGACAAAATAGTCGCAATTGCAAACCTACCTTGTTCCAGTCTCTCTTTGCAGTTGCGAGTGAGGAATGAAATTGCGATACCTGTCCTCTACTGATCACTTCGCAATTGCGAGGTTGGTACTCACAATTGCGATGACTGCATCACAAGCATACCAGCAACCCAAAAATGAGTTCAATCCAATCCGAATCACATCTAAAACTCACCCAAGACCTTGGGGCTCCAAACCAAACATCCACACAAGTCTAAAAATATCATACGAACTCGCTCGCACGATCAAAACACCAAAATAACCTCTAGAACCACGAATCGGACACCAACACGCATGAAAAGAAAACTCAAGAACCTCTAGAATCACAACCAAGCATCCGAATCCCATCAAACCAACTCCAAATTACACTAAATTTTGCAGACAAATTTCAAATAACAAAGTGGACTTATTCCAAATCCCAAAATTAAAATCCAAACCCAATAACCATAAAGTCAACCTACGGTCAGACCTAGGGAATTTCCAAACATTCAAAGTGCTAACTTTCAAACAAGTCAAATCAACTAGGGACCTCCGAGTTCAATTTCGCGCATATGCCCAAGTCTAAAATCACAATACGGACCTTTTAGAATCGCCAAAATACGGATCCGGTGTCGTTTAACGACAATATTGAACGTGGTCAACTCCAATGCGACACGGACCACGCACGCAATCCAAGAAATGTCAAATGAAGCTAATAGAGGTCTCGGAATACGGTAATAAGAGCTAGTACTCAAAACGACCTATCGGATCATCACAAAATAAATTCACTTTATAGTTCTATTATTACATCCCATGGGAGGATGGCAACTATTTCTAGATATTTTTTAAAAAGTATAAAAGAAAATTACATATTTATATGTCGGTTTGTTTCGAGTTTTTTTACTCAATGATAAATTAAACCAAATCAAGCCTAATCGAGGTTTTTAATCAGTTCGGTTTAACTATCGATTTGGTGCGATTTTACGGTTCGACTTAAATATACTGAGACGAGATATTTTCATGGAATTGACGTCATTTACTAGTTTAAAAAATTGATTATCTTCACCGTGCATCAAGAATCAGAATTGTTGTGTTTAATATACCACTTAAATGCATTTGTTAGTTTAAATTTTGGCAAAATGGCCTCTTGGTCACTTAAACTTGTACCGGATTGTCAACCCGGTAAATAAACTTACGAGCTTCCCGTTTTACCACCTCTACTTTACATGATAAGGACTAATAAATACCTCTGACCGGTGGCCATGCATACGTAGAGGAAACACTGCTGACATGACGAAACTGTATGCAAATCACACTTAAGTGGTGCGTGAATGTAATAGTTTTAACAGAAAAAATATTAAAATAAATAAAAATATATAACAAATAAAAAAGATTAAAAAGATAAAAAGGTGTTCCTTTTCCCACTCTTCCTCCCACCTCCTTCGTTCCCACCCCCTTTCCCCATTCTTTGGTTTCGTCTCCCATCCCTCACCCCCAACCTTTTCTCCCCAGTCCATCTCCATTCTTTTCGATTGAAAATCAATTAGAGTTAATTTCTTTAATCGAGTATGAAGACCTAGAGAGAAGGTAATCCACAATCGAATTTTGGCAGAAGAAAATCACATCAATTTCTCCGATCTGGTCATTACTTCGATAGTGATGAAGTTCTGGCGAAAAAGAAGACTCTTCTTCACATTATGTGTTTGGAGTTTTTTTTTTTTTTTGGAATATATTCTTCACATCAGGCGGTTTATGGATGAAGCTTTACGATATGGTCAATGCTCCTCTCTTTTTCTTTTTGTTTGTTTTTTAAGAAAAAAAAATTAGCGGCGGGGATGAAATGCCATTTCTAATCTGTTTGCTCTATGCCAATGGGTTTGGTGGGAAGGAAGTTTCGATGGAGATGGTGATTGAGGAGCTTGAAATCAAATGAAATAAGGTGTTTGCGCGGAGATGTTGATTAGAAATTAGAAAAATGAGTAGGCAGAAATTAAAAAAGTGAGACATAAAAATTACAGGTCAAATGCTAAATGGTTAAGCATATGACATGTCATTTTTGTCTAGCGATTGAGGAACACGCTCAGACAGATATGTTTATTAGTACTTATTCTTTAAAATGAGGTGCTAAACTAGAAGATTCCTAAATTTGTTTATCGTATTGACAATTCGGTACAAGTTTAAGTGGTCAGAGCCCATTTTGCCTTAAATTTTCATAGTACATATCTGTCGTAAGGATTTTAAAGTTCACGATCTCAAAGCGATGTGTAGAATTTGTGTTACAACGTTGAACTGTTGATGCTCAATCTAATATATAATCATTGAGATTTTCTTGCATCTCCTTCAGTCAAACGAGGAAGCAATGCAGAAACTCTGTGCAAGTAACCAGTTACAAAATTCGAATTTCAGCACTTACTTCTTTTAGTTTTCTCAACATTTGCAATTTTCCTAAGTATTTACTGTTCGCTTCTAGCTACGAGTATGAAATTCATCCAAGAAAACGACAATTATGGTTGAGTTCTTCCACCATAAAGGCCAAGACACCAACAATTCCGCATACCAAGAGATCACACGTTGCATAGGCAACCGGATGGGCGATGTGGTCTAAGTTCCTTGACAATATTTTTCTTTTTTTTAAAAAAGAATTTCAAAGCCTTGGCTTGTTACATGAGAAAAAAGAATTAAAAAGAAGGGGAAACAAAAGCTTTTGTGGCCTCATCGTGCGTCCAACTAACTCGAATCAAGAATTGGAGGAAGAATTAAATTTTAAAATGTAGAGTTTAGCGTTTTTTGAGATAATAAATTATTTTTTGTTCATTCATTCATTGGTAAAAAGATTCAATCATAGTACTAATCAAAAGTTCGTGCTAGGATTTGAGTATTTTCGAATCCTTAAAATTTAATTGCTATTTTATAAGTATTTATAGCTTGTTTGGTCAAGCTTTTTCAAATTCAAAAAAAAGTATTTATTTTTTAAAGTTAAAGTGTTTGACCAAGTTTTTAGAAGAGAAAAAAAATATTTTTGAATAGAAGTAGAAAAAAATAAATACTTCGCAAAAGCACTTTTTTGATAAACGCTTTCGAGAAAAATACACTCAAAAAAATTTTTTAAAAGCTTGACCAAACACTAATTAAAAAATATTGATTAGCCAAACACAAACTGCTTTTCATCAAAAATATTTTTTAAAAAAAATCACTTATCGAAAAAGCTAATTTTCGAAGCTTGGCCAAACAAGTTATTATCCGTTTTATATCTTTCAAGTTCCCTCTCATTTAACACGAACTATATTACTACTGAAAATGTCAAACAATATACTCTTAACTACTACTACCGCCTTTATTAAAAGTATCTAAATATCTAATTAAAATGTTTTGAATTCTAAAACTCTATAAGTTACTTAATCACATCATAACTTTTTTTTTTAATCTCTTTTAATTTAGAAACAAAACCGAAAAAAAAAAGAAAAAAGAAAAGGATATTACCTAACCCGCAAATGGCAGCAAAGTGAAGCAGGCTGACCTGGTTCATTCCCGCGTCCCTTCACCTAATAAACAATGGCCGAAAATGGCATTCCACTTTGATTCTTTCCTCTTCACCAACTTCACCTCTCTCTTTCGCCCCATTTCTATTCTTTACTTGCTTAACTCACTCAACGACTCACTCAACTCCCCCACCTCTATTCTCAACCCCCCTTAACCTTTTCTCTCTAGTCTCAAAATATGACTCTGTCTTTCTTCAACCATAATCGTTAACCATGTCCTCCTTCTCTTCCTCTTTCCTTTTCTTCTTTCTCTCCCTTTTTTTCTTCCCTTGTCTTTCTCAATCCCTTAGAGGTAAACCTTTTTACCTATTTCATCATTTGCCTTTGACAAATTTGATCTTTTCTTTCAAAATCTGGAAAAAAAAAAATTCAACTTTAGTTCAAGATTTCAACTTTTATTGTCTTTGTGTGTTTTTTTCTGATTCATCGTGGTGCTTTAGTTGGTTATCATTTGTATTTGAAATTGTTTGATATTTTTGTCAAAAATCGCAACTTTATTTCAAGATTTCAGCTTCTCTTGTTTCTTTTGTTGGTTTCAGGTGTTCTGATTGATTGTGGTGCTTCAGTTGATTCTGTATTTAATGAACAAAAATGGGTGTCAGATACTGGTTTCATATCCGCAGGAACACCCAAGAACCTTACAGTACAAGTTCTTGATTCCACACTGTCAACTGTCCGTACATTCCCCCTACAGAACAATGTTTTCAAGAAATTCTGCTATGAGGTTCCTGTTTATCGTGGAGGGAAATATTTGGTTAGGACAACTTATTTTTATGGTGGGGTTAATGGGAATTTGAATCCTCCTGTGTTTGATCAAATTGTGGATGGAACATCTTGGAGTCCAGTGAATACAACTGAGGATTATTGGCATGGAATGTCTTCTTATTATGAAGGGTTTTTTATGGCTGTAGGAAAGACTATGAGTGTGTGTCTGGCTGCTAATAGTTTGACCGATTCGGACCCCTTTATATCTGCTTTGGAGCTTGTTTTAGTGTCTGATTCTTTGTATAATTCTACTGATTTTACCACTTATGCTTTGAGTTTGATTGCAAGGAGCAGTTTTGGCAACAATGGAACAATTATCAGGTAACCTGGTTCACCTTTCTTAATTACTAGCGATTATTTTGTAAGACATATATGGACATAAAGTTGTTAGCTTTGACTAAAAGACTGTTCTTTGCCAAATAAGCTCCAATTATGATACCTGAATTTCGAGAATTCAAATACTTGCAATTTATGTAGAACTGAATCCCATTTTAAGTAGTTAAAATTTTATGTATTCCAATCGCTATTGACTATCAACTTTCTTCTGAACTTTAAGATTTTAGAAGTTCTAAGTTTCAACTTTCAATATAGAAACATTTAAATATGCTGTACTTTGGTTTGATTAGTCTGACTAACTCTTTTAGATATTAAGGTGCCATAAAGTTGGCCTTTTTTCCCCAAGGAATCCATCTGTTGGCTCGTGAAACTAAAATTTATCATGCAGAAAAAGAGAAAGAAAGTGTGAAATCAACTATGAAAATCCTAGAAAAAATCTGGAAGCAAGTGTTATTCTATTCCCTTATTCACCCAAATTATAGATGCCAAAAAGGTTCTTCTAGAAATTCATATTCTTAGCTTTGTTTGATCACAATGTGAATAGAAACCTTTGAATCTTCACATCTTCATTCTTAGTGTTCATTTGAAACAGGCTTCAGACTACAAAGCAATCTATCCTCTCCCTCGTCTTTCCTAAATTTATTGCAAGGAAGGTAGAAAAATGCCTAGGCATGGGTATTGCTCTACAGATAGCAGCCTTCGTCAGAATAATTTCGTGGCACGTTCCCGAAAATTGATTCCAAGTATAACTAAAGCAAGAAAAGTTTCCTCTAACATATATAGTTGATAAACTGGCTAAATACAAATATACTCGAGTCTATTTACTTGCTAGTTTGTTCTTGTTGTAAAAGGAATTAGTATCTCATCATGTTTAAACAAACATGTTTCTTTTGGTTATGCTTATCATAACTACAAGTATTTTCACCTGCCAGATATCCTGATGATGAATTTGATCGTTACTGGGAGCCCTATAGACAACATTCTCCTGCAGCAAGTGTCAGTCGTGTTTCTGTTTCTGGTATCTGGAATCAACCCCCTGCAAAAGTATTTCAGACACGGTTCACAATCAGTCAGCTTGAACCTATGGAGTTATTATGGCCTCCAGCACCTCTCCCAAATGCAACATACTACATAGCTCTTTATTTCGCTGAAGATCAAGATTCATTCTCAGGAAGAGCATTCAACATAAGCATAAATGACATATTGTTTTACCCCAACCTTAGTGTTGCTCCAGCTGGTATGGTCGTGTTTGCAAATCAGTGGCCTCTGAATGGTAATACAAAGATAACTTTAACTCCTCTGGTTGGATCAAGTATTGGCCCGTTGATTAATGCAGGAGAGGTTTTTGAAGTGCTGCCCGTCGGTGGAAAAACTCATACTCGAGACGGTAATCTGCTTTCCTTGCGTCGAATATAAACCTAGTGCGTGGATAGTATGAGCTGTCTTCTAGGATTCTTAGTCTCCAAGTTCTCTCTTTTGGACCAGTCTCCTTGGTGAAAATAGCTATTAATGCTTTGAGCTAAAGAGAAAAGTCCAGGAGATGCTGCAGCCAAACAAATCACCTTACATCTACACTGCTTACGTGTGTGCTCGTGAAGATACCTTCACAATTGCATTTGAATGAAATAATGATCAAATTGGCTAACTCCTTTCAGCCTGGATCAATTTGCTTTTTACTTCTTTTTTCTATAGATTAATTATTATACTTGTTTTCTGCAGTGATAGCTCTGGAAAGATTGAAGGAGAGTTTCAAGAATCCTCCCCCTGATTGGAATGGTGATCCGTGTTTACCCCCTCAATACCCATGGACTGGAGTGACATGTGCTGGAGGATCACGAATTCGTGTAATTACTTTGTGAGTTCAGATGTCTCTTACCTCATGAGCTTCAACCTCCCCCCCCTAATGAGTAGTTCACCTTACACCAACCCAAATTATGGCTGTCCATGTGATTATATCTACTAACTTATGTTCCTTGTTCTATCGTCTGCAGAAACCTTACGAGCATGGGTCTTTCGGGCTCAATTTCACCTAGCATTTCCAGATTGACGGCATTGAGTGGCATGTACGTGAATATAAAGTTCTTATCTGCTTGATAGATCAACAGCTGCAATTTAATTTTTTAACAGTCTCTTATTACCACAGATGGCTTGGGAATAATAGTTTAACGGGATCTATCCCAGATCTGAGCTCATTGAGTAACCTTGAGATTTTGTAAGTTAGTTTCTGTAGTTCATCTTCCTAATTGCTGTGCAATAATGCATTTTTTTCAGTACAGCCCAAGCTTTTATGAAAAAGTCAAAAAATAAACTCTTGATCTTGTAGTTCTTGATCCCACTTAGACTTTTGTGTTTTACCATGGCTTTCAAGACTTTTCTTAAATGTAGATGCTCAACTTTGTGGACGTGGTAATTGGCTTCCCCAAAAAGCATGCAGGCTACTTCAACCTTGCCTAACTATAAATCTATCTATTCCTAATACTCTTTACACTTGTCTTTTGTTTCAGGCATTTGGAAGACAATCAGCTTAGTGGGGAAATTCCGCCATCTCTTGGAAACGTTAAGAGCCTTAATGAAATGTAAGTTTGGCTTTACATAATTAAACAAAATGAGTATAATACGTTGTGGATTTTGGCCTCTCTGTGTTTGCACAGAGATCAATTAGTGATATGCAGCAGTGAAGTTTTTCTCAAGTATAGTAGCCCTATGGTGCTAGTATAAGTACAGTTTCTATAACAACCTCTCATAACATTTGCTAGATATTCTCTCATCCGGGGGGAAGTGGGTGGTGGGGGACACAGTCACCATTTGACATATGCTAAGGGAATTAGGATTGCTGGACCCACAGACTGGTAGATGTGGCTATGCAGCTAAACTCTTAATTAAGTACCTATAATAGTGTCTGTTAAGTTGTTTTCTCTTGGTACAGAGAGCATTTTCAAGAAGGTTGGAGCAGGTTTTAGGAAAATTTGTGTCAGATACTTAAATTGATGGATGGTAGAGCAGCCATAGATCTCTTTATTTTTAGAGTCCAACTGTCAAATTGAGGTTTTCATCGATCTCATGTGTGAGATGAGCTTTCCACTTGCACATACTATAATTTTATAGATCAACTGCTCAAGTTGGAAAAGGAGAGAACTAAGGAATAACAAGCAAAAAGGAATTGCTTGAAAATATGTCGAAACTCTGAGAAAAGAGCAGGAAATCCTAGACACATAATCGGATCCATTAGAAATTTGTACCCTTGTGTTTCAGGGTTTGAGAATTTGGGAGACTAATATACAGCCGTTCAGAATCCTATTGCTTAACTCTACCAAAGTATTTTTATATATATTCCTGGTCACTCTAAAAGTATTCTGACCCTACTTGCTTGTAAATTCTTGATAGAGATTGTGGATCCACACTTCGAATACTTTCTGGTCGGTCACATAGTTTTGAATTCTCCTATTAAATTGGACAATTTTGGAGAAGTAATACAACCAATATTGGACCACTATCCAAACTCATGAAGTACATGAGAAACATGCTTATTGACCTTTACTGTATTCGTCTGCTCCCTAGTTCTAATATTTCGACTACTGCGAAATTTATGAGGTACATGAGAAATAGGATCACAGAGCCTAACCGATGATAGTTCTAGTTTCAGGATGCAAGTGGTGAAGTCGTTTAGGGTGAATAATATTTCTCAAACAAAGATAGCAAAGCGCTAAGATTACCACAGTTGTACATAGCTCAAATATTTCTTGGTCACTTACCAACTGGATCTCTATCAGGCAAAATCACCATTACAGCCCACGAGATAACGCCCATTTTATAGAGATTCCACTACAAAGTATTCATTTGATCAGAGCTCACAAAAGCTAATAACATTTGAAAATCTGTTGTTCTAAGTCGTTATCTTGAGCATGTTTGACTGCTTTCGATATATAACTTTGCTCCTAGAATTTCATTTCATAAGGTACATACTAATTCTGTTCTTTTTTTTTTTCCTTTCTAAGCGACCACAATAGAGATAATTTTTGTGATACCAAATGCAAATTTAAAAAGAAATAAAAGATAGATGGATTGGTTTGCATGTGTTTCTAAAATATATCTTCTTCTCTTTTTTTTCCCGAAATATTTATACATATTGTCAGGTCAGTTGAATATTAGTGTACACCTGGAAATCATGCACGTTCATGTTGATCCTAAAGCATCATTTATAGTTCATCACAGAGGAATTAAGAAAACGTTTTATCTGTTATTGGAATTATTTCACACAATATTTCCCTTAAATTTCCATCCTACATTATTTTTTAGGGAAAAAGAAATTCCATGAAATATCATTTTGTCAAGAGATGCAAATGATGTTATATTGTGTAAGTTGATGTCCTGCAAAAGGAAAAAATGGAGGATCTTGCTTGATGTTATATATGCTCATCTTATTTTATACTCAGGCTAACACTGTCTACGTTGAGTTTTTATAAATAACAGTATTATTTGCTGCAGCTTCTTGCAGAACAATAATTTGACTGGAAATGTGCCAAGCAGCCTTCTTGGAAATCCAAAGCTGAACCTCAGGTACTCATGCATTGCAATTTTCAATATTGTTTTCATTGCTTTTGCCTTTTACGTTTGTTCAGTATTAATAAAATTGTTCGGTTGCTTTATTTGTAGGACCACCCCTGGGAATCCATTGTTGTCACAACCCCCTAAATGAAGGAGGTTGTCCTTGCTCTTTTGGACATTGACAAGTATAAAATATTCAGTTTTCGGCATTAGATTTCAGAACCTCTTTTGCAATCTTGAAGCTTTGGAAAAAAAGAAAAATCTTGAAAGTTCATTTATTGGAACTCCGGAATACACTCACCAAGACCAATTATTCAAATTGGTTGCCAGCACATTGTCTAGCAAATAGTTTAGTAAAATGGAATTTTGCTGTAATTATTTTGTGTCCGTAGCTGTATGTAAAGTCTTTGAGGTTTTCAGTCAGTCTTCTGTATTTTTCTCTTTCTGTAACTCAAAAAGTTGCCTTTGATTCATATTAACTGAAACTCAATTGTACAAACATGTTTGTAACTCTTACTATTTATTATGAAAGTGATGCTATATGATTGTTTTTCAGTTGATTGTAAAGTGAATTAATTAGTTCCTTCCCCTCTACAATGAAACATTATATGGAGAAATGTGTCTAAAAACTATAAAATGTAGAAAGTAAACATCCACAACTTCAAAAGAAATTCAAGAGGCATATGCCTAGTTGGTTCACTATTTCTTAGCATGAAAATGAAAACTAGAAATGTCAGATTACAATAACTCTTGAAACTAGATGGAATTAGTTTTTCATACATTACAAGAAATGAACACATCAACATGGTAATTCATCAGATCCTACGATGAAACATGTAATCTAAAACACAGGCGATGAAAGAAATGAAAATAAGTATCGAAACCAAAACAAAATGAAAAAACAAAAAAAAATAAAATTAAAGGAAAACCATTAAAGAACATCTCTACACAATGAACAGCAATGGCAAGTTGTTTTCACCTCTCTAGTGCTCTTCCTTTCTTAAGGGAAAACAGAGGCGGCAGTGCTGTGTTTTTCCCCTGAGTGCAAAGTGGCATATGAATCACAGGTCTAACTCTTAAAGTTGCTGATCTACTTCTCTCCAATCCTTTCTTAATTCTCTTCACATGCTTCTCTTTGATTCCTTGACCTTTGCTTTTTTCATGTTCTGCTACAGAAATATCAGCAATAGAACTCGAAGAAGAAGAGGAAGAAGTAGAAGAAGAAGGTGATAATGAAGAAGCTCTCTTTTGCTTCAATCTCAATAACTCTTTCCATAAAACGGTGCATTTTGGTGGCCTAGGTGATGGATCCTCATCAATAAACCAATTTATAGGCCTACTTTCTTCCTTACTCTTCACCTCAGCTTCATTCAATATTTCTTCCTCAGCATGTTCAGTTTTTAAACTAATCTTATTGAGCTTTTCAGCATAATGCATTTGCCAATAAGGACGTAACTTACCCTCGAAGAACAGCTCGTCTGCTGTGATCATCTTTTCGCTGGTTAACTTGCTCGAAAGGAACTCAAAATCTGCTGCACTCCGCGCTCTCTCTTGCTGATCTTTTCGCTCTGTCTCTGCTTGTGCATTTGGAGTAATGGATATGAAGTTTTTCTCATCAAGAAATTCTGAAGAGAAGGAAATTCGGGGACTAGAAGTTGGCTCATCGGATCTAGAGGCAACTTCTAAGGAAACCATGTTAGTTTTACCAAGAAACTAAAGGGGAGAGATAGAGACTGAGGAAAAGAAGTTGGATAAAGGTAAGAACCAAAGTTTGTATGCTTTATAAGAGGAGGAAATTTAGAAGTAATGACATTTGTATGCTGTTGTATTTGTTATTTGTTTGTAGTAAATGTTAATGGACGGTGAGAATATATAAACCAAGTGGTCTGGAGAAGTAGAAACAAATGAAGTAAGGATATGTATTAGAATATGGGAACAGCACATGGACACCTTTAGAACTAAAGACAAACGCTTTTCTACCATGGCATCTTACTGTCTTTTTAATGGATTCAAATAATCAGTAGTATATAGGACAATAAAGTGATAGTAGCTAGCTCCAGCCTCCCAAGTTAATTGTACGTTGAGTCGAGTAGACTTTCATATTTCTTATTTTTGTTTTTGAACTCCTAGGAGAAGAGAAGTTTCTACTTCTCCTACTGGTTTTCGAGCCCCACTGCTAATGTATTATTTATGGTTCTTTTTGATTTAGGACCTCTCTGCCCTGTTATATTTTCTTTCAATTTCGATTGAATCTATTTCTAAATTCATAATGTTCAAAACTTTTTCTTACCTTTCTATTGAAAAATCAAATGTGAATTTTCAATCGCAAAATCCAAAATTCAATTTTCTAAAAATCGAAACTATTAACTATTGACTTAGAATGCATAAATAATTCTTGGATTTGAATCTCCAAATTCTGTTTTCCTAATGACATAAGAAAATATAACTTGATATATAACTAATCAGTATGGATTTTTTCAATCAAAAAATCCTTCTCAATTTTAATTATAACAACAATTATGGGTATATGTAAACCCGCAAGAGAAATTGTTGACACTTTGAGCTTGTTGGTAAACATCTTCAACTATCTTAGATCAAATTTATCTAGTGGAGGATGGCTAGTGTATTAGCAGGGGCGGATAACCTACCCACATCTTACATTAAGTAATTTCTTCTCATCTGT
This sequence comes from Nicotiana obtusifolia, assembly GCA_002018475.1. Lineage (NCBI taxonomy): Eukaryota > Viridiplantae > Streptophyta > Magnoliopsida > Solanales > Solanaceae > Nicotiana > Nicotiana obtusifolia. Next base: position 259,095 of record MCJB01049186.1, read on the forward strand.
CTAAGTCTTGATACACAGAGTAATTTAGTATGCGTATCGGTACGATAGAAAGTCAAAGTACTAGAGAATTTCTTCCCATATGTCGTGATACACCACCGTTATAAACAAACAAAAAGGAAAACAAAAAAGGGTATAGGGAGAATCCTAGACTACACTAGCAGCCAGCATGAAACGGTAACAGCAAAGAAGAGCTGCACAAGAAGACACATATAGCCTAGAAATTTTCCAGGTAGGTGGTCGAGTCAAGTCACAATTTGCTTATTCATCACCCATCAGTAGAACAATAGAATGAACCTAGTAAAACTTATATTTAAAGAAGCAATATATGGAGTAATTTGAGCAAAATAGTTGGTCTGGTGAATTTGGATGTCAATTTCCCAGATGTCAAAATGCCCATCATTCAAGAACCTTAGACTAGTTTAGTTAAAATGACAAAGTGAAGCATAGCTGTTTTTATTAGTGAAACAATGGGAAACTTCTCTTGAAAGTGAAAGGTTGAATATAGCCCTCATCTTAGCACAGGGGAGTTCGATTTTACGGTTCATTACAAATGATTTTTTAGTTATGACCCCAAAAATTGACAAAATACTAAAAAAAGTTATTGAGTCATTTTCTTTTACTCAAATCGTAACTAGTAAGAGAAGATCGTTTTATTAGCATAGTGCATGGCCAGATCTAGCTTGACGGCAGGTGCAGCTGCACTTGTTTCGACTTAGATCATACATGTATGCATATAAATTTAACAAAACTTATAGGTAACTAATCATATCCATTCCGATTTCAGTTTCACTAAATATCATAGATCCACCTATATTTTGTAGCATTAAATCAATAGAATAAAAATAAAATAAAAATCAGGAGTATCAATTAGTCAAAGGGAGAGGGTGCTTTAGCAGTTTGACCCTTCATATAACCTAACAGAGAGTTCATAATAACATGGGAGGATGTGGTCACACTCACATGAGACTAACTTCTAAGCCATGTGAGACTCTGCACTTCCCAATTAAATCAAGTAGAATACACAAAATAATCTTTCTTTTTGACAGGACTGCCCTTTAAAGGACCTTGTTTTTTTCCTGGTCACTTGGTAATTTCTTCACATTCAAAGGGTAATTTTGTCTTTTGACAAAGGTTACAATGTGGTACATATCATGTCCTGTTCTTGGAAAGCTTACATGAAGATTTGGAAACTTTGTAATAATCTTATCTAATTAAGACAGCTATAAACATCGGGTGGATCATTTTCATTATTACATGTATACATAGGTGTTATGACAAGTTTTACTAGTAATTTTTTCTTTTTCTAAAGACAGAGTACCTTTGCACAATCAGTGGCTTTTATTAATGGTGATTAAGAAAATACTGGTGGAGTTTAACAACGGCTCATATAATGAATTAATATAAAAATTGATGATCTTGGGAGATGGAAAAAATGATAAGTTTTTCTTATTTTATGTTATCTTGGTCAATATTCACATGTATGTTACTTATTAAGTATCTAATTAAGTAGAATAAGTAAAATAATCCTGATGCAATTTTGATAACTATGAAATGATCTGTCTTTCCAATTATTTTCTATTTTGAAAAATTGTAGATTTATATGATTAATAAATAATAAATCAATTTTATTTATTTTGGAAATGGTATGGCTTCTCTCTGTATCATTTTATTGTTAAACTATTTTAGTGGATATTGTCATTTATTATAATCTATTTTATTGGGAATATGTACTAAAGGAGAAGTTGAATGATTAGCTTGAGGCTATATATAATTAAGTGGAGATAAAAGTTCAGGTTTTATATTTTCTACAGTAAAGTAGAAAAAGCATCGGTGCATATACAATACACATGTTTCTCTCAAGTAAACATAGTGTCTTAACAACCGGAAAGAGAGTTCAGAAAAGTTAACAAAAAGTAGTTTAAAGCCAAAAATCCTACAGCTAATAATATGTAGAACTCAGAAGATATGTAAGAAATTATAGTAAAAATTATTTAATTCTCTAAATAGTAACGATGGAGAATATTTTCGTAAGAAATGAAAAATAGATGTGAACATACAATTTAATAGATCGAGCGAGTGAAAAAATTATCCTGCAGAAAAAATAAGTAAGTACGATTTACATTGATCGATTCGAGGAATCCTGCAGCAAAAATAAGTACGTACGATTTACTTTGATAGATTCGACGAAAAAGACAACGCAATAAAGAAGCCATGACCCTTGCCGTTTTTCACCTATTCTTCTGCCGCAGATGAAGATTCAATAATCAAATGTGCTGCAACAAAAATGTACTGCTAGTGATCTGAGGCAAAATACATACATCTCGTTCCCAAATCTCTCTTATACACATATTAAATACCGAAATAATATTACACATAAAAATTTTTAAAGGTATGTTAAGTACACACAACTTCAATATTTGACCTCTACTTAAATATTGCTATTACACACGTCAATCAAGTATCTGTTAGCAATAATAATATGTATATGTTTTAAAATAACTTTTAAACAATCTATCAAACACTTAGTAAAAACAGTGTAGAAACAGAAATAGTAAACAGCAGAAACTGAAGAAGAACAGAAACATTATTTTTCAGAATATAATCGAGCCCGCTTAGTTCAAAGTATGTCCTTAAGGAAATTATTCCTCTCACAGTACTCGAGGTTGATGAAACATCCCCTCCCAGCGTAGAACGATTATCTTACCAGAATAGTAGCACTCCAAATTCCGGTAGCAGCGAACCACTCAACAGCAGTATATCACACATAATAAAGAAGAAGAGAATATTTAAGAAAGTTTGATTGCAGATCAAAATCGTTTTGAATTCTGAAAGAATCAAGAATTTATAGCAGTTGGAGGTACTGATTCTGAATGTTTGCAACCATTCAGATCAGTCACCAGGTTGAAGGTACTGATTCTGAATGTGCGCAACCATTCAGATCAGTCACCAAGTTTGGAGGGAAATTCAAAAAAATTCGGGAAGAGAAAAAACGGACCGGGTCGGTCACAAGTCGTGGGTCGCGCACCGGTCAAGGTTGATCCGCGTTAGTTGGATTCCTATTTATTAAATAACTAAATTAATTAAATAAATAAAAACTTAATTAAATAATTAAGAAAAAGTTTGTTCAAAAAGATAATCAATCAATCTTTGACAAATCCGAAGCCGAAGCCGAAGCCGAACGAGTGAGGACGACGACGGCGCGAGGGGTCCTTGCCTCTTCAACCCTTTTAGCAACTAGAGAAGATGTAATGTAATATATACACCACTCTTTTTCTTTCTTTTTCCTATGCGGGACAAATGCTTTAACCAAAGCAAAAGCGACCTTTTACATTCCCTTCACTTTTCATCCTACCATTTCCCATTCACCTTTATTGATACCCAACACATTTGTCCTTTTTAACGTATTTTTAGCTTG
>MCJB01049186.1:263364-330088 GCA_002018475.1 Nicotiana obtusifolia
GGGGGTGGAGGGAGGGGAGGAAATCCTGGGGTTTGGGGTTGGGGAAGAAGACATGGGTTAATATTGTTCTTTAATTTGAAAAGGAAATAGTTAAAAAAAGAGAAAAATAAAATAAAATTAAAAAATACTTAATTTCAGATGAATTCTTTTAGTTTTCACGCATCTCTTTTATGTATAATACACGCTTGTGACACATGGCAAAAAAAGTGTGTAATTAATATACTTTTAAAAGTTTTAGAGTGTATTATTATTCTCGTATTTAATAATTGTGTAAGAAGAATTTGAGTACAAGATCAACGAGTAAAGTATGTATTTTTCCTTTAACCTTAACTACACTTATCTGAATAATTTGAAGCACTGTGTATATCAGAGATGGAAACAGTAAAATAATTGGTTAGGAATTAAAGGACTTGTACTTTTGATTCAGTGAATTTAGTTAGTGTGTACTTAAAACTATTTATTGAATTAAATGAAGTGGGCTACTTTTGTTGAGTCTCTCCCTTTTTTCTTTTCCCTTTTGGTTGTTTTTCCTTCTTTTATTTGTACTTTTACGGAGAAGCGGATTTCATCAACATCCGAAGCTTTTTTGTTTGGAAGTAGTGTCAAAGGAATTTGTAAAAGATGTCGTAAATGGGCTAAGATTCGAGTCTAATTCAACCAAAACACTGTTAGCAATAATAATCTGTATATGTTTTAAATAACTTTTAAATAATTTATCAAACATTTAGTAAAAATAGTCTAGAAACAGAAACAGTAAACTGCAGAAACATGAGAAGAACAGAAACAATGCAGAATTATTTTCAGAATATAATCGAGCCCACTTAGTTCAAAGTATGTCCTTAAGAAAATTATTCCCCTTACAGTACTCGAGGTTGATGGAGTATCCCCTCCCAGGATAGAACGATTATCTTACCAGAATAGTAGTAGTCCAAATTCCGGTAACGGCGAACCACTCAACAGCAGTATATCACACAGAATAAAGAAGAGAGTTTTTTCAGAAAGTTAAATTGCAGATCAAGTCGTGTTGAATTCAGAAAAATATCTAGAATTTATAGCCGTTGGAGGTATTGATTCTGAATGTTTGCAACCATGCAGATCAGTCACCAGGTTGGAGGTACTGATTTTGAATGTTTGCAACCATTCAGATCAATCACCAGGTTTGGAGGAAAATTTGAAAAAATCTGGGAAGAGAAAACGGACCGAGTCGGTCACAAGTCGCGGGTCGCGTGTGGGTCAGGGTTGATCCGCGTTGGATTGTTTCCTATTTATTAAATAATTAATAAATTTATAAATAAATAATTAATTAAATAATTAAGGAAAAGTTTGTCCAAAAAGTTGATCAATCAATCGTTGACAAATTCAAATCCAAATCCAAAGCCGAAGCCGAAGCCGAGCCGAGCGAGCGACGACAACGACGACACGAGGGATCCTTACCCCTTCAACCTTTTTAGCAACTAGAGAAGGTGTAGTGTAATATATACACCTCTCTTTTTCTTTCTTTTTCCTATGTGGGACAAATGCTTTAACCAAAGCAAAAGGGACCTTTTATGTTTCCTTCACTTTTCATCCCATCATTTCTCATTCACCAATATCAAAATCCAACAATCCCCCACATGAATGGGGAATGGCCATAATATAAAAGAATGCGCGAACGAGTGTGATATACAAACGAAGATTGATTGCATCTAGATAAGTAGGTTTCCCTTTGAACTTTCCGTAGTGAACTTATATCGGATATACTCGATCAATCGGTAGAATTGATATCTTTGAACTGTCGAACTTTGTTGTATACTAAGACAACATAAGTCACAGAATCAACCCTCAACCGTTTATGGTTCTCACGGTTGTGTTCGTTTCAGCCATGAACACCGCCTGGTTTCATGAGTGCATAGAGAATGGGCCTTCACTTGTCATTATCTTTTAAAGCGGCTTACCCTTAACACTCACATAGGTGATTTCTAAACATGTAGTCCTATAGCCACATTATCTGGTCATACACTGCCAGATTTAGATAATCATTAAAAAACCTTAATGCTTTATTAAATCATTAACAAGCCATAAAGTTTTATCCTTATTTCTGAACATTGTCTTAATCCGAAAAGGAGTTGAGTTATTTGACAATGTTGAACCGTCAGTCACAACTTTGTTTGATCTCTTTGAAGATAGCTCTTGGGATCTCCAGTCTGCTAGGTAGAGTTACCACCATGATGACTTGTCGTCGGCCTTAACCCCATTCCCATTAATGATCTACTAACTCCCTCTCTAGATAAGCCTTTTGTAAGCGGATCCGCTACGTTATATCTTAACTTTACACAGTCAATCGTAATAACACCACTAGAGAGAAGTTGTCTGACGGTATTGTGTCTCCGTCGTATATGACGAGATTTTCCGTTATACATTACGCTCCCTGCCCTATCTATTGTTGCTTGACTGTCACAATGTATACATGTAGGAGCCAAAGGTTTGGGCCAGAATGGAATATCTTCTAGGAAATTCCGAAGAGATTCAGCTTCTTCAACGGCCTTGTCTAAAGTTATGAATTCAGATTCCATATTGGAACGGGCGATGCAAGTCTGTTTGGATGATTTCCAAGACACTATTCTACTCCAAATTGTGAAAATATATCGACTCGTGGATTTAACTTCAGACGATCCAGTGATCCAAGATAGAACGATTATCTTACCAGAATAGTAGCACTCCAAATTCCGGTAGTAGCGAACCACTCAACAGTAGTATATCACATAGAATAAAGAAGAAGAGAATTTTTAAGAAAGTTTGATTGCAGATCAAAATCGTTTTGAATTCTGGAAAGAATCAAGAATTTATAGCCGTTGGAGGTACTGATTCTGAATGTTTGCAACCATTCAGATCAGTCACCAGGTTTGGAGAGAAATTCGAAAAAATTCGGAAAAAGAAAACGGACCGGGTCGGTCACAAGTCGCGAGTCATGCGCGGGTCAGGGTTGATCCGCGCTGGATGATTTTCTATTTATTAAATAATTAATTAATTTAAATAAATTAATAATTAATTAAATCCGAATCCGAAGCCGAACCGAGCGAGCGACGATGACGACGACGACGACGCGAGGGGTCCTTGCCCCTTCAACCCTTTTAGCAACTAGAGAAGGTGTAGTGTAATATATACACTTCTCTTTTTCTTTCTTTTTCCTATGTCGAACAAATGCTTTAACCAAAGCAAAAGGGACCTTTTACATTCCCTTCACTTTTCATCTCATCATTTCCCATTCATCAATATTAAAACCCAACAAACGCGACGTTATATCAAGTCCAAAAAAGTTGTGGGTAAGGCCACAGTACATATGACGTATCCGCCCCCGTTGAGAAGTCCATTTATCCACAAATCTATTGCTTACTTTTTGTTTTTCTTAGCATCAACATTTGAAGTCCAATTATAACAAAAAATTGGACTAATCTATCGGTTTGAGATTAGTTCATCACTATAGTAATCTTGGTTGAGCTCGATTCAAGTATGACTAGTCTTAATTAATACTTCATTCACAATTTATGTGAATTTAGTTGATTGAGTCAGAGTTTAAGAAAAAATGAAAACTTTTAAAACTTGTGATGCTAAACAAGTCATAATATTTGCGTGGATATAGTATTTTGAAAGTTATGGTGTTAAATATGCCAGAGTATTTATGTGACTATAAAAGTTTTTCATTGAAGTTATGATTGGAAGTTTAAGTTAAATCATTTCTCAATTTAGAAGGAATCATTCTTTTCGAGACAAAACCCAAAAACAAAATAGATTCACGTAAATTGAAACGAATAGAGTACGTCATAAGTTCATTTGAGTTCAACTCGTTATTTTAAAATGATGTTAACCAACTTAACAAGTTTGACTAGACTTGATTACAATGTCGCGTTTGTTGGGTTTTGATATTGGTGAATAGGAAATGATGGGATGAAAAGTGAAGGGAATGTAACAGGTCCCTTTTATTTTGGTTAAAGCATTTATTCCACGTAGGAAAAAGAAAGAAAAAGAGAGGTGTATATATTACATTACACCTTCTCTAGTTGCTAAAAGGATTGAAGGGGCAAGGACCCCCCTCTCCCCCGCTGTCATCGTCGCTCGCTCGATTTTAGCTTCGGCTTCGGATTTGTCAAAGATTGATTGATTATCTTTTTGGATAAACTTTTGCTTAATTATTTAATTAATTATTTTTTTGCTTAAATTAGTTAATTATTTAATAAATAGGAAACCATCCAACGCGGATCAACCCTGACCCGCGCGCGACCCCAGCTACTTGTGACCGACCCGGTCCGTTTTCTCTTCCTAGATTTTTTCGAATTTTCCTCCAAACCTGGATCTGGATTTGGATAATCAATCAATCTTTGACAAATCCGAAGCCGAAGCCGAAGAGGACGGCGCAAAGGGTCCTTGCCCCTTCAACCCTTTTAGCAACTAGAGAAGGTGTAATGTAATATATACACCTCTCTTTTTCTTTCTATTTCCTATGTGGGACAAATGTTTTAACCAAAGCAAAAAAGACCTTTTACATTCCCTTCACTTTTCATCCCATCATTTTCCATTCACCAATATCAAAAACCAACAAACGCGACGTTGTATCAAGTCTAGTCAAACTTGTTAAGTTGGTTAACATCATTTTAAAATAACGAGTCGAACTCAATTGAACTTATGACGTACTCTATTCGTTTCAATTTACGTGAATCTATTTTGTTTTTGGGTTTTGTTTCGAAAAGAATGATTCCTTCTAAATTGAGAAATAATTTAACTTAAACTTCCAATCGTAACTTCAATGAAATTTTTTTGTAGTCACATAAATACTTTGGCATATTTAACACCATAACTTTCAAAAAACTACATCCACGCAAATGTTATGGCTTGTTTAGCATCACAAGTTTTAAAAGTTTTTATTTTTTTCTTAAGCTCTGATTCAGTCAAATAGATTCACATAAATTGTAAATGGAGTATTAATTAAGACTAGTCATACTTGAATCGAGCTCAACCAAGATTATTCTAGTGATGAACTAATCTCAAACCGATAGATTAGTCCAATTTTTTGTTATAATTGGACTTCATATGTTGATGCTAAGAAAAACAAAAAGTAAGCAATAGATTTGTGGATAAATGGACTTCTCAACGGGGGCGAATACATCATATGTACTGTGGCCTTACCCACAACTTTTTTTGGTCGAATGATATATAGTTGAATAATTTAAAAACATATTTTATTCCAAACTTGTATTCATTGTTACGAAGAGTAATGGATACATTAATACTTCGAGTCCGTTCATTTAAATTCTTAGATATGTCTATGATCAACCGAAACGCAAATATAAGAGTAGTTTCACTTGTTATCTTCATTAAAATTATCCTTTGAGCTACATACTTCAAAAAAAATAAAAAATAATTAGGTTTTCAGATTTGAAATATCAATAAAGTGTTGCTCATTTTGTATATAAGAGCGTATTCAGGTATATACAGTATTTTTTGCTTTCATTTCAGTTATGTACTATGGTGCTTCTATATACAAGGTCCAGTGCTTGTCTTTGGTGTTTTATTCAAGGACGAAATGAAATAATTGTCCTCCATAATATAGGACAATTTTCTGACAACAAAATATTAGTCTATCACGGTATCCTTTTTGGCCATTTGTATTCAGCCCCATCAAATCTACTTTAACTAATTTATTGATTAACTCCCCCCCTCCCGCAACTAATAACTCTCGTATTTAATTCGTCTAGTTTGGAACCCCCATGAAGATTTGAGATCTTGGTAATTCAGTCGAAAATTAGATTTGAGATCTTGAAAATGGGAGCCTCGAGTGTGGGAAAACTATAAATCGGGTGAGCTTAATTAAAAATTTTATAAGTTGTTTAGGTTCACTTAATCACTTTTACGGAGAAGAAAGGGGGGCAGCTAGAGGGATTACATGGCTAAGAAACAAAAAGGAAAACTGAAAGGAAATCTAATCCATACTTGATCTTTTAACGAGGGGGTCTCATTCTCCTTTTCTTTTTGGGTTTCTTTTGATCGATCGATCCTACGTGAAATGGAGTTGAACATTGATCAACAAAATATAGATAATTAAAGAAAACTTGGCCATTTCTAAATAAATTGTTGATGGTGGTATAACTATCTCCTAGTTTTTTCTCTTTTATTTTTATCAACATCTATTATACTGTGAGTGTGAGGGCAAGGTTGTTTCTCTTTTTGTAATAAGAAAGATTATCATTTCTATATGAGACTTCGAGAGAGGCTATCCATAGTTACAAAAGATACCGCAATTTGAACAGCAATATTATGAGCTTAAATCTAATACTCTTAATCATTGATGTTTTCCAAGTTTCTCTCTTCATCTGTTCACATATAATCATAACAAACAAACAAAAGATATCCCGCGAAATATTATGTTCATTATGAAAAAAATAAGAGAAGAGAATGCTGACAGGCCTCTTTTAAAATATAACCAAAATGATCCAATAAATATGATAAAATAAGCCTTTTTTTGAAGATTGTCTATTATTTGGATTCCCCTCTTTTCCTATGCCTAGGCTCCGAAATCGTGCTTTACCTCTAGATGACCAATTGGTGCCTTTCAACACATTTCGGGGAAAACCAGGTAGTTCTGGGTGCGAGTAGCATTTCACCCTTAATCACAACTAACTTGCTGATTCTTCAACATCAGTCAGTCGGACCTTCACTTAGTTTCTCCAGAGCTTCATCGTGGTCATGGATAGATCACCCAAGTTCGGGTCCATAAGCAGTGACAATTTTCCTATGAAGACTCACTTTTGCTACAACTCCGGTGGGTTCCGTTAACCAAGTCACTATCTATGAGTCGCCAGCTCATTCTTCAACAGGCACGCGGTCAGAGCCTAGGCTAGTGATGCTTTCGGCTACTGGAATTTCGCCATCTGGGATGTAGCATTCGGGCTACTTTGCCTAGCTGCACGACGATTATATTGCTCTCCCACAATCTCGTTTTCACCCTTTAGGTAACTCCCATTTCGCTCGCCACTACTACGAATATCACTTTTGCTTTCTTTTCCTCTGGCTACTAAGATCTTTTAGTTCGCCTAGTTCTCTCTTGGCTGCCCATGGATTCAACAGCAGTTCGAAAGGCTACCCTATTCGGGAATCTCCGGATCTATGCTGATGTTCAAGTCCCCGAAATATTTTATCGATTACTACGCCCTTCCTTCTCTCAGGGTGTCTAGGTATCCACCCTTAGCCTTTCCTCCTTTGAACCTTGCCCTCTCATCACGCTTGCCGACAACCCGCTTTCTATCCCCCGAGAACTTAGTGGAAGAAGAGGAATCAAGTCATGCAGCCGAAATCCAATCCCTGCTCCCACAGTTAGTCTTTGGGGTTGATCTCCAGGTTCTGATTCTGCCTCATCTGATAATAGAAGTACCTCCGTAAGGATTCCATCTCAATATCAATTGGCATTAGATGACTATTTTACTTGAATATTTGCATTAACGCCTTCCGCTTGTAGATAGATAAAAAGTAGAAAGAGAGCCCGAGGTGCTGACCTGCAGCGAGCAGGTCCGTCCTTGTCCTTCCTTGAATTAAGACTTGAATGAAGTAGAAACCTGAGTATCTCAATAAAAGTAGTCTCGGTTCACTCTTCACCATAATACTATCGCATAAAAAGCGTCTCCTTCCCTTAGCTATAAGTTGAGTTCCCAGGTTGGGGAGTACATGTCCTAGCTTTCCTTTCCTCTATGGAAGGAAGTCCCTCCAGCTTGTTAGGTTAATCGGGCTACCTATTCAAAGATGAACCAGTTGTGTTAGGTATGTTTTAATGGCAGGCATGTGCCTCCTCTATTCTTGCTTTTCGGGGTACCTCTTCATCTAGTATTAGACGATTTGTTAGACAATTCTATTGATTTAGTCTCGGTGCAAACAAAGGTTTGGAACCCTAGGACTCTTTCTGTCGTGGAAGTTGACCTCCGTTGCCTAAAACCAAAAAAAGGTTTCAAGAGTCAAGTAAATGGTGGGACCTCCTGTCACAACCCAAAATCTGCCTAGCCGTGATGGCGCCTAATCCGACCCGCTAGGTAAGTCAAATACAGTCAACACAATTCTACCAGAGTTAATATGAAGCCAATAAGTGAAATAACTGAAGTTATACAACTTCCCATGGATTGGTAGTACAAGTCACGAGCGACTACGATTTATATTTACAAAACCGATATGATGAATAAATACAATATCTCTTTGAATTATACATAAACATAACTCGAATCTTAAACTACCAAAGACAAATGATAGTCATGTCTGGACAACGAGTACATCTTCAATGTCAGCTCTCGCCATGCACAACAACATCAGCTCCAAGATCTGCACGCAAGGTGCAGAAGTGTAGTATGAGTACAACTGACCCATGTACCCAGTAAGTACCTTGATTAACCTTGGTGTAGTAGTGACGAGGCTTTTTAGTTAAAAAAAACTCATTGATATACCCTGTGCAGTATAATAGCAATAGAAATAATACTAAAACATAACAGAGAAGAGTACAAGAACAAATATGCAAAGCAGTAAATGATTACTAGAAAAAATTACGGTCAATATTTCTCAATATTGTTGATACCCAATTTTGTCCTCATATTTTATAAAGCATTCCATATACTTTAAAAATATCATTTTGCATTATTACCCGATTTACAAAAGTCATATAAGTATCTTCTATAATTTTTAAAGCTTTAAAATCGATTTTCTCATATTTAATTTATTTAAATATTTATCAATTATCTCTTTAAATTATTCTTTAAGGTGATTTAATCATCTAAATTCATCATTCTATACCCTTATGCATTTTATAATATTTCATCTCTTTTTACGTAATTATATTTGCATTTTCCTATTTTATCTATACAATTTACAAAAATAGCCTAAATCCCATAAATAATTACATTTATTATATTATTTATGCCAAAATAGTATTTTTTGTATTTTTATAATATTCAGTTATTATTTTCAAGCATTTCTCACAGCATAAAGAATATTTTACAATTTATTAGATGTTTTAATTATTTATTTTTAATTAATTTTAGGGGTTTCAAGAGTTGACCTAAAACACGCGAATTTGGGACAAATTCAAGGCCCATAATATTAAGCCCACCACATCTCGCCTCTCAGCAGCCCAAACCAAACGCCCCTTTAACTCAACCCAGTCGCGACCCGTCAAATAACCCGCCCCGCTTCTCCTTCAATCCTGGTCGTTGATCTTAAATGATCAATGACCTATAACAACCCTCCTCTTCTCTTTATAGTCTCTCACCCAAACCCTAAAGACCTATTTCCTCACCTAGCCACCTCTGTATTCTCGTTATCCCCCCTTCTCTTCTGTAAACCCTAGCAGCCGCCTCCTAATTTCTCTCCGATTCTGACCTAGAAATGGAATCAATCTATGATCTACTCACCTTATCAGATCCTCCTATTACTGGTCGTCTGTTTATGGTATTACTTAGGTACTTGCCTAACTTTGGTAAAATACCACTTCCAAGATCAGACTGGGATGACTTGAATCTTTGGGATTTGGACAGTATTCCATCTATATACGCTCAACAAGGAACGATTTGCACCTTTGGTTCGATTTTCAGACGGTTGGACCCAACTAAGGTTTGAGACTTTCCATCTCCTCTACCAATTCTGATTTGCACGGGATATTTTCTTGCCTTATTTATGTTTAATTGATTGTTTCCCACGTTTGTTTGTTCAAATCGATCATTATATAAACCCCTTCACATTTTCCCTAAAAGAGAAAAACAACTACTGCTATTGCTTACTCACTCTCACTTGCTCTATAATATTCTGAAACTTGAGCTCTTGGCCGGCTGAAAGCCAGGCCACCATAATCTTCTCTATCTACCTCCCTACTGCGAGCACTGCTCGGGGCTCATTCGAAGCTTCTGTGAACTCTAACGCACTAGGGTTTGGAATTCTTGCTATTGTTCTTACTTTGCTACTGGAACTTGGTGTTTCTCCTCTATTTGTTGTTAAGTCTACAAATTGGTAAGTATTGTAACCCTCGAAATTATGTTTCTTCCCTGTTTATGTTCATGCTTCTGAACATTTTTGTTATGTGGGCCTTTCTAAGCCAATACGATACATGCCGACCTTGCTTTGAATTTCTTCTGCAATCCTTCACCAGAACTTGTATAAGTTTGCATATGTTTAGCTAGTGATTTGGAATAATTCTGGGCTATTATGTTTATTCGAGGCTGTCATGTTTATTGTATGCTTAAATTCTTACATTGACTATTTTATATTGAACCCTTTCTCAAGTCTCACTTTGAACACTTGCACTAAAACTCCTAGGGAATTACTGCCTGCCCAGAATTTGCTTTAATAAGTCTCTTTTTGCTGAACACTTTATGTGTAGTCTACTGCTTTCCAGTGTTTAGTTTCTTCTTATATATGACATCAACTAGGATTAATCTAGATGTCTTCTTATCCTGTTAGTCTAACTGACATGTTTCTTAAACTTTTCTAGTGTTATGATTAGTACTCAACATGTTAAAATCTCTCTCATATTCAACTAAGTGTTGCAATTATGAATCTGTTCTGCTATGCTAGGTTTCTTTCATGTAGACATCCCATGTTAAGATTGTACCTCACTTGTTCTTGTCTATGACCCTTCTACATTTTCATGTTCAAATCCCTTGCCTAAATTTCTTCAGGACAGTTCTGGGCAATGCTTTGCCTTGGAACTTTATTTGAAGTGGTTAACTCCCCTGTCACTCTTAAACTTTATTTTCTAGAATTGCAAGCATAAACTTCCCTGTATGTGTCTTTTATGCCTTTCAATTAAGCATGGTCCTGGTTATATGTCTTGGCTAGAGCTGCAGCTAGTTTCAATTTTAAGAACTAAGTGTTTAAGTTTTTTAATTAATTCTACGAATAGTTTTTTACCTGTATGTCTAAATTTGGTATCCATTAGCTTAATTACTGGAATTGTTTGGGCACGGTATGCTGGGCCTGCCTTTGGTATTCGGGGTTTGAAGTATACTGTCTGCACTTGTGTTAGAAAATACGCTTAACGCTAGAGGGGGGGGGGTGAATAGCGTTATAAGGAACGTTATAAAATATTCGCAAGATAAATGTAGAATTAAAGGCGTAAATGCGAAAATGAAAGAGTGAGGAATAAAGTGCGGAATTAAAATTAGAACGTACACACCGATGTATAGTGGTTCACTACAACTTGTAGCTAGTCCACTCCTCAAGAGACTCTCTTGAGTATTTCACTATCTCCGTTAAGCTTCCGGGTGCCTAACAAACCGTTTACAACACGAATGCTTGAGTCGCACAAGCTTCGTCAACAACAAGACACGAATACATGAATCACACAAGCTTCGTCAACAACAAGGAAGAATCTCTTCCTTACTACAACAAGGGACAACCTCCCAAAGGTGTAGGACAACACAAAGATCACTCAAAAAATGTTCTCTCAAAAGAGTAGATAGAGTGAAATGATTTAAGCACAAGAACACAACTCTCTACTTCAAGAAATGGCTCAAAAATAGCTTGATTAATTATGTAAACTTGAAGCAATGTAATCTTATGATTTTGAATAAGTGTTGTGTTTCAAATGAGGCTTGAAGGGTTCTATTTATAACCCAAAAGCCTCATGTTACTGTTGGGTATGATGGAAAGGCTCCCATTTCAATAAACAAGAGTTTAGGGGACAAAAATATTCTGTCCGTTGCCAACAATCGATTGTCATCAAAAACTAGCCGTTGGGCTCCAACGGTAACATTGACAATCGATTGTTTACTCTTGACAATCGATTGATAAAGTTACTGGAACTCAACAATCGATTGTCAAGATTGGACAATCGACTGTTGGAGCTCACTGGAGTTCAACAATCGATTGTCACCTCTAGACAATCGATTGTTGTCCAGTATTTATTCCACAATCGGTTGTCATCCTGAGACAATCGATTGTTGGACTGATACCCAACAATTTGATTGTTTTAAAAGAGTTTCAAAGTTGATTTTAACATTATGAAATCGTTTTTAGACTTTGAGCCAAGTTCTTAAAAAAACGAGAGTTGATTCAAGATCAAGATAAGACTCAAGACTACATCTTCGGTCTTCAATCTTTTGATCTTCAACCTTCAATCTTTTTGCTTCAACAACTTGTTCCATTCATCAACTTGTATTCAACGTCTTGAAAGCTTGATTCGTAGTCCCAACGAAGTCTATAGCAATCTTCGGCAATTTGTAAATGATGGTTTGTTGATTATCAAAACCTACAACAAAAACGCAAAGTCATTAGTGCTTCGGTTTTGTGAATGCGTTTTCCAACAATTTTCCCCTTTTTGATAATGAAAAACCAAGACGGGATATGCATTCACTTAGCAAAAATATTTTGTATATCAAAAATATTTTTCAAAGGTTTTCAAATACTCTTTGATACCAATTGTTAAAAATTCAAATACTTGATACCAATTGTTAAAAAATTTTCAACCAAAAAACATATTCCACCTTAATTAATGCTTCCCTTTTAGATTGCATATTATCCCCATAATCTTCCCTATAATAATATCTTCCCATAATTTGCATATCACTATACTATAATCTTTCCCCTTTTGGCATTAGCAAAAAGATATCATCATTTAAAGAGAGAATTATATTTGATGGAAGAAATGGAAATATAATGCATTAATAATTTTAGAAGGACATAATTAAGAAGCATAATTGAACGATAGAATAAAGCAAAAAAAAAGCTTAAGGGGTGTTGTCCCCGGTTTCATCGTCTTCTTCTTCGCTCCCACTTTCTTCTTCTTCACTTGAACTTTCCTCGGCTTGCTGCGTTCTATTTGCTTGACCAACGTCCGGATGATAGTTCGTTGGTGTTTTGCTAAAAGTGACATGCCTAAGGAATGCTCGAAGACCGGCGTCAAAGTCATTGACTTTCCTTTCAATCCGGTTGAGTTGAGAGCTAAATCCCGCATTGCGTGGAGAGTGACTCAAGAGTCACAGTAGAAGAAGTTGCTTGAGAAGGATAATGAGGAGGCTCTTGAGGAGGAGCTTGAATTCGTCGTGGGCGACGTTCCATACCTTTCTTGAAAGAAGAATCGGTCACCGACCAATGCTTTGTGGCCTTGGTCAAGGGGCCAACATTAACCGTGACCTCATGAATGTGAGAATGTCCATGATAATTAAAGCATAGGGAAGTGGTTCCCCCTCATGAATGGAATCAAACATATGGATCATTATGAATTTTGTCCAATTGATTCTCGCCTCATTGATTATGGCATGCATAATCTTCACATCTTCAGCCGAGAGAGTAGTGTGGGAGAATTTTCTCGGCTTAAGAATTCTTGTGATGATATAAAAAAGTAGCTGAAACTCCTCATCCATGTTTGTGATGGTTGGACGGCGGTTGTTTTGTCAGATGACTTGTGCACCAAGTCCAATTTCCTCCAAAAATCCTGCCTCATTGAAGGCCGCGCCTTCGCTTCCGGCATAAGTGTGAATGTGATCACCATCGGTTGGAAGCCCCGTAATTTCCGAGAAGATTTCCTCGGAGAGAAAAATTTCAGTTCCATTGACGGAGGATATGAGATCCCCGTCTATCCTTCGAAGATTCGAGTAAAAAGCTCGAATAAGATCTTCTTGGATGAATTCTTGGCGATTGTAGACAATGCCTAAGAGGTCACGCGTGTTTAAAGCGTGAAGCAATCGAAGGAATCCTTTTGATTCAAAACATGCTGTCCTCACATATTGAGGAGGGAGGATTTCCCGTCTCTCGAAGTTGTCTCGGAATTTTTGTAGCTCGGTCCGAGAGGTGAACCATAGATATGATCCGTCTTTGTATTTGACGGCGTTCTTTGGTGGTTGATTGCTTGAGGATGCCATTGAATAAGGATGGGAAGTGAGGAATTGAAATTGAACTCAAATATGAGAGTCTTGATGTTTAAGAGTGTAAGAAGTGAAGAAAAATGAGTTGGGGATCCCTATTTATAGAAAATAATGGCAAAAGATCCGTTGGGGGCCAATTTGAACATTTTGTGTAGTTCCAACGGATAGAAACGGCTATATTTTTGAAATAGCCTAGACAACAATCGATTGTTGATATGGGACAATCGGTTGTTGGATAACAGATTGCCTAACAATCGGTTGTTTCGTGCTAACAATCGATTATTTGCTGGGACAATCGATTGTGTCTGGATGACAATCGAGTATGCTGGGCGTCTGGAATTTCCAACATTCCAGTGAAGTTATCAATTGATTGTATTATGCTGACAATCGATTGTTTGAACTAACAATCGATTATTTTGATGTGATACTGGATAATCGATTTTGTTAAGGCAAAGATCGATTATTTAGCTCCAGAGACTTTGACAATCGATTGTGTTAGCCTTGACAATCGATTGTTGAACCTTCTAACGCGAAAAATTGTTTGTTGAAGTCCAAATCTTCCTTGATTTTGTTCCCCCTTGCTTAAGGACTCATCCAAATGATGATAGAAACCTGCAAAAAATATAAACGTCTCTGACGCTCAAGTTAGTAATGTTCAAATAACACAAAAAAAATGCACACATTTAGATCATTGTGGAGTCAAGAATTCCGAGTTCGCTTCGAATGCGAAAGAATGACTCTTTCTTTAAAGGTTTCGCAAAAATGTTTGCTAATTGATTTTGCGTATCCACGAACTCAATCTCGACATCACCTTTGAGAACATGATCTCTAATGAAATGATGCCTAATTTCAATGTGCTTTGTTCTCGAATGAAGAACGGGGTTCTTCGTGAGACTAATGGCACTAGTAGTATCACATCTAATCGGGATGTGATCAAGACATAGGCCGTAATCCACGAGTTGTTGTTTCATCCAAAGGACTTGAGCACAACAACTTCCGGCGGCTACATATTCCGCTTCGGTGGTGGATAAAGTAACACTAACTTATTTTTTACTAAACCATGATACTAATGAGCTACCAAGCAAGTGGCAAGTGCTGCTAGTGCTTTTCCTATCCAATTTGCATCTCGCAAAGTCGGAATCGGAATAGCCAATGAGGTGACAAGATGAGCCTTTGGGATACCAAAGTCCCATGTTCATCGTACCAATAAGGTATTTCGTTATCCGTTTTACCGCGGTTAAGTGCGATTCCTTCGGACAAGATTTATACCGGGCACAAAAAAAACACTAAACATTATATCAGGACGACTTGCAGTATGATAAAGAAGAGATCCGATCATATCTCTGTATTTCTTGACCTCTACCTCTTTACCTTTTTCGTCTTTGTCAAGTGTTCCCGAAGTGCTCATAGGAGTTAGCATTGCTTTGGCTTCAATCATTTCAAAGTGCTTGAGCAACTCCTTGCAATACTTTGATTGACAAATGAAAGTCCCCTCTTTCATTTGCTTCACTTGTAAGCCCAAGAAGAAGTTAAGCTCACCCATCAAAGACATCTCAAATTCCTTTTTCATGAGCTTGGAAAACTCCTTGCACAAAGACTCATTAGTAGCACCAAAAATAATATTATCTACGTAAACTTGGACCAAAAGAATGTTATTGTTTTTATTCTTAATAAAAAGTGTGGTATCGACCTTCCCCCTTTTGAACTCATTGTCCAAAAGAAACTTACTTAAGCGCTCATACCAAGCTCGAGGAGCTTGTTTAAGACCGTAGATGCTTTCTTAAGTTTGAAAACGTGATCGTTAATTGCTTCGGAAATGGTTTTTGGTTCAATTTGAGAAACAAAAGCCATGTGAGTGATTGTGTTCCTAAGAGTGTTTCGAGTACTTACCCCTCGGTTAATGTCACCGATTACCTTGTCAAGTGGATGATTTCTAGATGTTCTCCACTCCTTAGGAAACTCCTCTTGTTCTTCGTTTTGCTCCTCTTGAGGCCTCTCACCATCATCCTTTTTGGTATGGCTTGGACCTTCATCATCATCAAGATGGATTCTTTCCAACGAATCTGCAAGATCATCAAAAACATCCTTTCTCGGCAAGCGAGGGTCACTTTCGGCAAAGACCACGTGTGGTGACTCCTCAACAGTTAAAATACGTTTAGTAAAGACTCTATAAGCCTTACTATGTAATGAATATTCAAGAAAGATACCTTCATCGGATTTTGCATCAAATTTTCCCAAATTGTCTTTTCCATTATTATGAGCAAAACATTTGCAACCAAAGACGCGAAGATGGGAAAGGTTTGGCTTTCTTCCTTTGTACAATTCATAGGGCGTTTTCATGAGTATCTATCTAATGACGGCTCGGTTTAACACGTAGCTCGCGGTACTCATGGCATCGGCCCAAAAGTATTTAGGAACTTTTGCCTCATTGATCATAGTTCTAGCCATCTCTTCAAGAGATCTATTCTTACGTTCCACCACTCCATTTTGTTGTGGTGTACGAGGGGCTGAGAAGTTATGATCAATGCCGAGTTCATCACAAAAGACGTCGAATTCGTCTTTATCGAACTCTCCCCCATGATCACTTCTGATAGCTACTATATTACTATTCTTTTCATTTTGGATATTTTTAGTGAATTTTCTAAAAACATTAAATGCCTCACTTTTATGAGTAAGAAACAATGTCCATGTAAATCTAGAATAGTCATCAACAATGACAAAGACAAAATAATTGCCACCAAAACTTTTCGTCCTAGAAGGTTCGATGAGATCCATGTGCAAAAAGTTGTAAAGGCCTAGTCGTAGATACCACATTCTTAGACTTGAATAATGCCTTTACTTGTTTTCCCTTTTGACATGCATCACAAACGGAGTCTTTTTCAAACTTAAGTTTTGGAATGCCAATTACTAAGTCTTTGGAGATCAATTTATTCAAGTGACCCATTTTGATATGAGCTATTCTATGATGCCATAGCCATGTGTTTTCCTCTTTACTTATAAGGCATTTAGCAATATTCGATGAAGTATTTTCTAAATCAACCATATAAATGTTATCAATTCTATTGCCTTGTAGAATTACCTCATTGTTACTAAGGCGTTCTACGGTGCAAATCTTAGAATTGAAAGTAACACGATTCCCCTTGTCACACAATTGACTTATGCTCAAGAGGTTGTGTTTAAGACCTTTAACCAACAAAACATCATCAATAGAAGAGGAAGAATTTTTACCGACCGAACCAATGCGGATAATTTTTCCTTTGTTGTTGTCACCAAAGATGACATGTCCTCCCTTTGTTGGTTTGATACTCAAAAACTTGGATGCATCACCGAAAGTCATGTGCTTGGAGCATCCGCTATCAAGGTACCAAAGTACACTTGATGCCTTCAAGCACACCTGCAATCAATTTAATGATGGGGTTTAGGTACCCAAATATTTTTGGGTCCTTGATGGTTAGTGGCAAAATAGTGTGTGTTACTATGAGTGAAGTGCCTATGCCTAGAGTAGCATACCGGTGCTATGTGGCCTACCTTATCACAATAATGACAAACAATGTTTGGGTTCCACATGTACCTAGGAGAGTAGTATGCACTAGGTTTATAAGAGTTTTGCCTAGCTTGAGCTACCTCATTTTTCCTATGGTAGTTGTTTCTTGGTTTTCTATTGATTTGGTTATTTGGCCTAGTATTTTTCTTTCTAGGTGGTCTAGTCTTAGTGAAACTAGTTTTATCCTTACTAGGTTGTTTTCCGACTTTGTTTTTGCCCTTATTATCCTTATAGCCTAGTCCTTCTTTAGCAACATGGACATGATCTAAAATAAGGTTTAAATCCTTCTGAGGCTTGTTGAATTTGGCAAGAGTTGCCTCTAATTTTTCAACTTGAGCCTTAAGGGATTTACAAGAATTACAAGAGCTACTTGAACTTTCGGGTTTATCGGCACTCCTTTTTCCAAAAAAATTGTTTTCTTCTTTTAGTTTCTCATTATCCTTAGTCAATTTTTCTAACTCTTTTTCGGAGTCTAAGAGTTCTTTCTTCAAAGATTTATTTTTATTTTTAATGCCGACAAATTCGTCATAAAGTTCTTCAAGAGCTTTTTGTAATTCTACCAAGGTATAAGAGTCTTTAGGGAGTTTAGTACTAACCTCTTCATCTTCTTGAGGAGTACCCTCAATGGCCATGAGACAAAGATTTGCGACTTCCTCTCCATCGCTTGACTCGTTGCCGGAGTCATCTTCTTCCCAACACATGAAAGCCCTTTGCTTCTTGTGGGGCTTTTTCTTCTCGGTTTTGGCTTTTGGGCAATACGGTTTGATATGCGCAACTTCTCCACAACCGTAGCACTTTAGAGGTGCTAGTTTCTTGGTCTTCTTTTCTTGTTCCCTTCTCATGAGTTTTTGGAACTTTTTGATTACTAAGCCGTATTCTTCGTCATCACTGCTAGAGTCTTTGGCCTCCTTGGTTTCCTCTCTTGAGGTTGATGAATTAAGTTCCAAGCTCTTCTTTTTCTTATCATTATCAAAGACGATAAGTTTTTTAAGGTGAGTAGTTTCATAGGTGATAAGGTTACCTCTTAGTCCATCATAAGTGATCTTGGTTGTGGTGGCGGCTTCTTGGATTGCATCAACTTTAGATTGCCACTCCGGTTTTAGACTTCGGAGTATTTTCCTCACAAGTTCTTCTTCGAAAAAGATTTTTCCAAGAGCATCAAGATCATTTATAATGTTCGAAAACCGTTCAAAGGTTTTCTCAATCTTTTCATCTTCCTTCATCCTGAAAAGTTCATACTCATATGTTAGAAGATCAATTTTAGCCTTTCGGACTTGGGGCGTACCTTTGTAGGTGATTTCCAGTTTATCCCACATCTCCTTGGTGGTTTTGCATTTTGAAATTTTCTGGTAGTGATCCGGATTTACTGCACAATAGAGTATGTTGACAGCCCGTGCATATGCTTCAACCTTCTTGATGTCTTCATCGGAGTATTCCTTTTCCGGTTTAGGACTTATCACCTCACCAACCTTCTTGGTGATTGGTTCCTCACCGTTTTCTATGATTTGTCACAATTTGAAGTCGGTTGCTCGTACGTATATCCTCATACGTTCCTTCCCATAGGTGTAGTTTGTCCTACCGAAGAGAGGTGGTCTCGACGTGGATTGTCCTTCACCTATTCCTGCGTACAAATTTCTAGAAGCCATTCTATTTTTCTCAACCGGTTAAGGCTTGAAGAGAATTAGGCTCTGATATCAATTGTTAGAAAATACGCTTAACGCTAGAGGGGGGTGAATAGCGTTATAAGGAACGCTATAAAATTTTCGCAAGATAAATGTAGAATTAAAGGCGTAAACGCGAAAATGAAAGAGCGAGGAATAAAGTGCGTAATTAAAATTAGAACGTACACACCGATGTGTAGTGGTTCACTACAACTTGTAGCTAGTCCACTCCTCAAGAGACTTTCTTGAGTATTTCACTATCTCCGTTAAGCTTCCGGGTGCCTAACAAACCGTTTACAACACGAATGCTTGAGTCGCACAAGCTTCGTCAACAACAAGACACCAACACTTGAATCACACAATCTTCGTCAACAACAAGGAAGAATCTCTTCCTTACTACAACAAGGGACAACCTCCCAAAGGTGTAGGACAACACAAAGATCGCTCAAAAAATGTTCTCTCAAAAGAGTAGATAGAGTGAAATGATTTAAGCACAAGAACACAACTCTCTACTTCAAGAAATGGCTCAAAAATAGTTTGATTAGTTATGCAAACTTGAAGCAATGTAATCTTATGATTTTGAATAAGTGTTGTGTTTCAAATGAGGCTTGAAGGGTTCTATTTATAACCCAAAAGCCTCATGTTACCGTTGGGTATGATGGCAAGGCTCCCATTTCAATAAACAAGAGTTTAGTGGACAAAAAATGTTCTGTCCGTTGCCAACAATCGATTGTTACATATAGACAATCGATTGTCATCAAAAACTAGCCGTTGGGCTCCAACGGTAACATTGACAATCGATTGTTTACTCTTGACAATCGATTTAAAGTTACTGGAACTCAACAATCGATCGTCAAGATTGGACGATCGACTGTTGGAGCTCACTGGAGTTCAACAATCGATTGTCACTTCTAGACAATCGATTGTTGTCCAGTATTTATCCCACAATCGATTGTCATCCTGAGACAATCGATTGTTGGACTGATACCCAACAATTTGATTGTTTTAAAAGAGTTTCAAAGTTGATTTTATCATTATGAAATCGTTTTTAGACTTTGAGCCAAGTTCTTAAAAAAAATGAGAGTTGATTCAAGATCACGATAAGACTCAAGACTACATCTTCGGTCTTCAATCTTTTGATCTTCAACCTTCAATCTTTTTGCTTCAACAACTTGTTCCATTCATCAACTTGTATTCAATGTCTTGAAAGCTTGACTCGTAGTCCCAACGAAGTCCATAGCAATCTTCGACGATTTGTCAATGATAGTTTGTTGATTAGCAAAACCTACAACAAAAACGCAAAGTCATTAGTGCTTCGATTTCGTGAATGCGTTTTCCAACACTCGGGTCTCTTCTTGGACTTGCACATCTTCTGGAATTTTCTCAATTTAGACAACACTTGGCTCTTCAACCTCAACCCCTTTTTCGAATTCTTCTACCTCAACCACTTGTTCACCCTTTCCTTGTAGTACCTTCCCACTCCTAGTAGTAATTGCCATGACATGAGAAGTTGGGCCACTCCCACTACGCTTTGGGTTCGCAATTGTGTCACTAGGGAGTATTCCCTTTTGCTTTGGATTTTGCTCCCTAGAGAGATCTTTCATTTGCATCTCTAATTTTTGAATGGATGCAGTATGAGAGCCAACAAGCTCGGTCATGTTCCTCATGGAATTTTCGGATTTTTCTTGATTTTGCAATATCCTTTCAAGCATACTTGCCAACTTAGACTCACTTGAGGAACCTTGATTTGAGTATTGACCCTTTGGGGGAACATAGGGATTTGAACTTCAATTTGAGAAGTTGTTGTTGTTGTTCCAATTTCCTTGGTTTGAGCCACCTTGGTCGTTTCCATTGTTGGTGGCCTTGCCCTTGCGGGTTTGGCCTCCATTGATTTTGTGATCCTTGACCTTGGTAATGTTGCCTTTGATACCCTCCTTGAGAGTTGTTGACATAATTTGCTTCCTCAAAATCTTCATTTGGTACGGGTTGCACATTCTCAACCACATTTACTTTCTTCTTTTGGTTTTCGATGAACATCTTTGTCAACACATTAACATTCGTAGCAAGCTCTGCAATCACTTGATCTCTCTCGTGATTTTCCTTGATCATGTTGCTCAAGGAATGAGAGCCATAAGCAATTCCACCTGTGGTGTCCTCAGAATGCCATGCTTGATTATGCTTTGCCATTTTGTCAAGTATATGTGTCACCCTTGCGAATGATTTGTCCATGAAAGATCCGGCAGTTGCATTCTTGGCTATAGATTGGTTCATCGGATCTAAGCCCATGTAGAATTTCTCCAACAAAATAGAATCCGGAAAACCATGGTTGGGAGACCTCACCAAATATAATTTGAAACGATCACATGGCTCATGTAGTTGTTCTCCCGGTAATTGCTTGAAGAAGAAAATTTTATCCTGGAGCTCAGACTTCTTACTTTGTGGGAACCATTTAGACAAGAAAGCTCGGACAAGTTCGGGCCAAGAATGAATGGAGTTTGGAGGAAGATTCTGGAGTCATTTCCTTGCATCCCCAGCTAGAGAGTACTTGAAGCATCTCAACCCTAGAGCATCATCAGAGACATTGTTCTGCTTATGCATTGCACACACACCCAAGAAGTTTCTAAGATGTTGTATTGGATCATCATCAGTGGAATTCCTAAAAAATCCTTCCTCTTTAAGCATAAGAATTAACCCGTGTTCCACCTTGAAAGTTGCAGCACTAATAGTAGGAGATACAATAGCATTTGTATCCTCAATGTACTCCTCGATATCCGCAAAAGAATTTCCTTCCATTTCTGCCTCCACGTCGTCACCGTATTCCGACATGTTTTTCTATCAAAACCAAGCAACACAAACAAAGTGTGATAGAGTAGAATAAGACGTACAGTAAAGCACGCACTAATTAGTAATTTCAAAACCGTATTCCCCGGCAACGACGCCAAAATTTGATACGCTCAAATTACACTTTAATCAATAGTGTAA
Source organism: Nicotiana obtusifolia (assembly GCA_002018475.1). Classification (NCBI taxonomy): domain Eukaryota; kingdom Viridiplantae; phylum Streptophyta; class Magnoliopsida; order Solanales; family Solanaceae; genus Nicotiana; species Nicotiana obtusifolia. The sequence goes on from MCJB01049186.1 coordinate 285,414, forward strand.
GCGGTCGATGTCAAATATAATAACCCAACAAGGTTGGGGTCGAATCCCACAGGGAATAGGTGTGAAAAGTTTACTTGATTAGTGTGTTTCTCAACTAAAGTCGTAATTCTATCCAGTTAATCAGAACAAAAGTATGAATTGAGATTGGTTTTATTTAAAGGCTAATTTAAATGTTGAGAATGTAAATAATATGATTAAAGAAACCAAGGTTGTGTCCTCATTAATTAAGTGTAATGCTATCGATGTCAATATGATATATTTCTAACGGAAGATTCTTTTTGATATGCAAATGATGTCTAGGTGACTACCCAATATTTTCCAATAGTTAGGTAGTATTTCCTCTTTATGATTTTTCCAAATATAAAAGAGTTGTGATTAAGAACAATCAATTTATGCCAAATAAAACCCACTTATTCCTAAGCGATTTTATTAAACAAGGTTTAAAGGCTTGAATCTTTGATATTTACTTCTACCAAATTCTACCCCGCTTTCCCAAGAAAAGATGGACTTTAATGGCGCTTGTTAATGTTTGCAACCACCAACAATAAATAAAGAATGAGAAGTAAATAAATATCAATCAACCGTTAAATATATATTCAATGTTAAACACCCAATAACATCACACCCATTTAGGGTTCACAACCTTAGTATTTAAAATTAGCTACTCATACTAAAATATGAAAACAAGAGAATATTAATTGTCATAAAGCTTACAAAGTGAAAGATTCTTGACCCAAAAGCTTCCAAAAGAAAGGAATATTCAAGCCTTGTACTTTAGCTTCAAAGTCTGACAAGATAGCCCCCACAAAATTCTAATAGACCTATTTATAGAGGCCCAAAAATCGAGATAAAATTCGGACTAATCTGCCCTGAAGTTGAATATGCGACCGCATTTCTGTCGCATAACAGAAATGTGGTCCGCATTTTTGACATGTCGATTGCAGATTATAACCCTAGTTTCGCCTTCACCGCATTCATGGTTTGGGGTCCACATTGTAGAAATACGACTGCATCTTGCATCGCATTTTCTTCCTTCAGTAGACTTCATGCTTGGTTTGCGGTTGCTTCTGCGGTTCGCAAACACGTTATGCGATCGCAGAAGAGACCGCATTTCTAATTTGAACTTCGCCCAGGATTTTGTCTTGATCTGCGATCTCCGTGTGCAATGTGCAGCTCGCAGACAAGTTATGCGATCGCATATGCGATTGCATTCTTGACGTGAAATTTTGCCCAGAAATCTGTCTTGATCTGCGATCTTGATGTGAAGTTTGCGGCTCGCATGTGGTATTTGCGATAGCATATCCACCTCTGCAATGTTTTTCTGCTCTTTTCTTGTCTTTATGTGGCTTTTTAAACTCTTTTCCATGCTCTTAGGTCCTTTCACCTCATACACTGCAAAAATACTAAAATTACATAAGTACCTAGGGAAATTGCATGTAAAACAAGTTAAAATCTAAGCAATTAGTATCAAAATGTGCTGAAATTCTCCGGCACATCACTTATAATTCTTGCTTCTTTTACCTCATCGAGGTTAGTTATGATATATTTTGAGTACATTCAGTCAGTTGTACTCATGCTATACTATGCACTTAATTATACAGATCCAGGTGTCCAATTATTAGTAGCCGAGGTTGGTAGTAGAGTTGAATACTAAGAGACAAGGTAGAACTGCATTCTTGATTGCAGTCTTGGCATCTCTTTTCTTATGTACTGTTGTCTTTATTTCAGACAATATTGTATTTTGTTATTTTAGACTTGTATTTCGGTATTAGAGCTCATGACTCTGTATTTACCAGTTCTAGGGGATTTATCATGTATTGGCTTTATTACATTATATTGAGGTATCAGACTTATGTTATTTCTGCAAAATCTGCTATTTTGGTTCTTTATTGTTATCTTCGGCTTACCTAGTAAATGTGGTAGGCTCCATCATGGCTGGTTTGGTTTTGGGTCATGACAAGGTGGTATCAGAGCCCTAGGTTCATAGGTATTATGAGTCATAAGCATGTTTAGTGGAGTCTTGCGGATCGGTACGGAGATGTTTGTACTTATCGGCTACCGAACTGTTAGGAAACTTCACTTTCTTTTATTTTTGTCAAGCGGATTTGATATTTTCAGAATTTGAAACTTGGCTCTTCTATTCTCTCACATATGGTGAGGACATATGCGACCGGATCAGGCATACAGCCACTAGTACCACCAGTTAGGGCCACGAGAGGCCGGGACCGCGGTAGAGGCCGAGGTGGGTGATTCTATTGTTGTGAACCGTGTGTATCAGTCATTTGTGGTGTCTATTGGGGGTTATGAGACAATATTTGTTCTTTTACTGCTTAGCATGGTTGAGTTTTTATGTGATATTGGACATGAATTGGTTGTCGCCATGTCACACTATTCTTGATTGTCACGCTAAGACCGTGACATTGGCGATGTCGGGGTTGCCTAGGGTTGAGTGGAGAGGTTTCCTGGATCATGTTCCTAGTAGAGTGATTTCATATTTGAAGGCTTAAATGATGGTTGAGAAGGGATATTTGGTATATTTGGCCTTCATGAGGGATGTCAGTGCTAATGCTCCTACCGTTGAGTCAGTTCCGGTAGTGAGCGACTTCTCAGATATGTTTCCTGTAGACCTGCCAGACATGCCACCCTATAGGGACATTGATTTTGGTATTGACCTCGTGCTGGGCACTCAGCCCATTTCTATTCTACTGTATCGCATGGACCAACGGAATTGAAGGAGTTAAAGGAACAACTTTAGGAGTTGCTTGATAAGGGCTTCATTAGGCCTAATGTGTCGCCTTGGGGTGCACCAGTTCTATTTGTGAAGAAGGATGGTACTATGAGGATGTGTATTGACTACAGGAAGCTGAACAAAGTTACAATTAAGAAAAAGTATCCCACTACCATGCATTGATGACTTATTTGATTAGCTTCAGGGTGCTAGAGTGTTCTCGAAGATTGATTTGAGGTCGGGGTATCATCAGCTAAAGATTTGGGATTCAGATATTCTGAAGACGACTTTTAGGAGTCGCTATGGGCACTATGAGTTTCTTGTGATGTCTTTTAGGCTGACCAATGCTCCAACAACCTTTATGCACCTAATAAACAGTGTTTCCAGCCGTATCTTGATTTTTTTCCATAATATTCATTTATAATATATTGGTGTACTCACGCAGCGGGAGGATCATGAGCAACATCTGAGAATTGTACTCCAGACTTTGAGGGAGAAGAGTCTATATGCTAAATTCTCCAAGTGTGAGTTCTGGCTTGACTCAGTGGAATTCTTGGGCCACGTGGTGTTTTTTCAGGGAATAACGATAGATTCGAAGAAGATTGAGGCAGTTCAAAGTTGGCCTAGACCATCTACAACTATAGAGATTCTGAGCTTCTTGGATTTATCAGGTTATTATCGCCGTTTTGTCAAGGGTCTCTCATCCATTGCTGCACCTTTGATTAGATTGAACCAGAAGGGTGCTCCTTTCAGATGGTCTGACAAGTGTAATGTGAGCTTTCAGAAGCTCAAGACTGCATTAACTACAACCCCAGTGTTAGTGTTGCCTACAGGTTTGGGATCTTACATTGTATATTGTGATGTATCACGTATTGGACTTGACGCAGTGTTGATGCAGGATGGTAGGGTGATTGCATACGTGTCCCGGCAGTTGAAGGTTCATGAGAAGAATTACCATGTGCATAATCTAGATTTGGCAGCCATTGTTCACGCATTGAAGATTTGGAGGCACCTTGTGAGGCCTATACTAACCATCAGAGTCTACAATATCTGTTCAAGTAGAAGGACCTTAATTTACAATAGCGGAGATGCTTAGAGTTGCTAAAAGATTATGTTATCACCATATTATAGCATCGGGGGAGGCCAATGTAGTGGTCGATGCATTGAGTAGGAAGTCTGAGAATATAGGCAGTTTGGCATATTACCAGTAGCAGAGAGGCCACTATCCATAGATGTTCAAGCTTTGGCCAATTAGCTTGTGAGATTAGATGTTTAGGAGCCTAGCCAGGTTATCACTTGCGTTTGTGGACCAATCGTCGTTGTTTGAGTGTATCAAGGCTCGTCAATTTGATAATCCTCACTTAATGGTGTTGAGGGACATGTTGTAGAGGGATGATGCTATGGAGGTTCTGATTGGTGATGATGATGTTATGCGGCTTCAAGGCTGGGTTTGTGTTCCAAATGTTGATGGGTTGAGAAATTTGATCCTTGAGGAGGCTCACAGATCACGCTATTCCATTCTCCCAGGTGTAACGAAGATGTACTGTGACTTAAAATAGCACTATTGGTAGCGAAGAATGAAGAAAGATATTGTTGCTTATATCTTTTGGTGTTTGAATTGTCAACACCTGAAGTAAGAGAATTAGAAACTAGGAGGGCTGATTCAGAGATTGGGGATATCAAAATGGAAGTGGGAGAGCATTACTATGGATTTTGTAGTAGGCTTACCATGGACCTTGAAGAGATATGATACCAGTTGACTAAGTCTGCACACTTCATACTGGTGATGACTACCTATTCTTCAAGATGGCTGTCTCAGATTAACATTCTTGATATTGTTTGCCTTCATGGTGTGCCCCTATCTATTATCTTGGAGTGAGGCACTCATTTCATATTGCAGTTTTGGAGCGCAATGCAGCGAGAGTTGGGCACACAGGTTGAGTTGAGTACAACATTCCATCCCTAGACGGAAGGGCAGTCCGAACGCACTATTCAGATCTTGGAGGACATGTTACGTGCCCGTGTCATTGATTTTGGAGGTTCATGGGATCCTTTTCTTCCGTTAGCAGAGTTCACCTATAACAACGGCTTCCAGTCGAGTATCCAGATAGCTCCTTATGAGGCCTTATATGGTAGGAGATGTTATTCTCCTGTTGGTTGGTTTAAGCCTAGGGAGGCTAGATTGTTGGGCACTGATTTAGTCCGAGATGCCTTGGAGAAGGTGAAGGTGATCCAGTAGCGGCTCCGTACAGCACAATTCAAGCAGAAGATTTATACTGATAGGAAGGTTTGTGATGTTTCATATATGGTGGTGAGAAGGTGCTCAGAGTTTCCCCTATGAAGGGTGTGATGAGGTTCGGGAAGAAGGGGAAGTTGAGTCCTCAGTATATTGGTCCTTTTGAGGTGCTTGAGAGAACGGGAGAAGTGGCTTACAGACTTGCATTGCCACCTAGTCTATCAGATGTTCACCCAGTGTTCTATGTTTCTATGCTCTAGAAGTATTATGGTAATCCTTCACATATTTTGGACTTTAGCATGGTAAACTAGATGGGGATCTGACTTATGATGTAGAGTAGGTGGCCATTTTGGACCGCCATGTTTGAAAGTTGAGGTCGAAGAATATAACATCAGTGAAAGTTTATTGAAGAGGTCAGGCGGTCGAAGAGGATACTTAGGAGACTGAGCGGGAGATGCGGAGAAGATATCCACACCTATTTGAGACTCCAAGTATGATTCTAGACCCGTTCGAGGACGAACATTTGTTTTAAAAGGGGAGAATGTAATGACCTGGTCAGTCATTTTGTGTATAATAGCCCCGTTACCCTATTTATTGCTTCTCCTATGTTCATTTGTAGTTATGTGACTTACTGGGGGAATTTGGGATTGGTTTCGGGAAGGTTTCGGAGTGAATCATGACACTTAGTCTCAAGGTTGGAGGCTTAAGTTGAAAGAGCTGACTGGAGTGTGACTTTTATATAGAAGTCTCCGGGATGGTGTTTTGATGGTTCCAATAGTTTCATATGGTGATTTTACACTTAGGCATTTTTTCGGTTATTGATTTGGAGGTCCGTAGGTTGATTTGGTGCTTTTTGGCGAAAGTTGGAAAGTTGAAGGTTTGAAAGGTTGAGAGGTTTGACTAAGAGTTGACTTTGTTGATATCGGGTTCAGATTTTGGTTTCAGGAGTCGGAATAGGTCTGTTGTGTTATTTGGGACTTGTATGCGAAATTTGAGGTCATTCTGAGTTGATTTGATATGGTTCGGCATGAGCTTTGGAAGTTGAAAAATCATTAGTTCATTAGGCTTGAATTGGGGTGCGATTTGTGGTTTTGGTGTTATTTGATGTGATTTGAGACTTTGAATAAGTTTGTATTGTATTTTAGGACTTGTTGGTATGTTTGGAGAGCATCCCCAAGGCCTCTGGTGTGATTCGGATTCATTTTGGACTTGGTGTAATTGCTGAAGCTTTATGGCTTTTGGTGTTTTCGCATATGCAATGGGAATGGACACATATGCGGAGTCACAGGTGCGGCTCCTGTAGCGCAGGTGCAGGAATGGCGTGGCCAGGGGAGTTCCGCAGGTGCACATAGGATTCAGGTAGAAGCGCATGCACTTATGCAAGGTAAGGTCCGCAGAAGCGGAATGTCGCTGATGGAGCTGGGAGCGCAGAAGTGGACAGTCTCCGCATACGCGGATGCACAGGTGCGGATTGGCGAGCGCAAAAGCTAGAGGTCAAGACTTTTGTGAATCTGATGCGAGAATTGGACCGCAAATGCGGTATCGTAGGCGTGAGGTTTTCCATTGCAGATGCGGTTCGACTGGCAAACTTCATAAATTCGAGGGTTGGGTGTTTTTCTCATTTTTGGACATGTGGAACTCGGTATTAGGCTATTTTGGGAGAACGTTTCACCACAATTGAAGAGGTAAGTGAAGTTTAATCACTTTTGGTAATAAATATTGATTACTCTTTGATTATTACACCTAGTTTATGTGAATTTGATGTGAAATTTAGGGATTTTAGGCTATGGTATTAGAGAGTGAGATTTGGTGATTTGAGGGTCGATTTGTGGATAAAATTAGTATAGTTGGACTTGTTATTGAATGGGTGTTCAGAATTTGTGAATTTTATCAGGTTCCGAGGTGCAAGCCCGAGGTTGACTTTGCATATGTGATTCAAGACTTTAGCTTTATCTTTTGGAATAATTTCCTATGGCTATTATTGATTGTATTAAGTTATTTTGGCAAGATTCGAACCGTCCGGAGATTGATACACGCGGGAAGGGCTTGTTAGAAGAGTGATTTGGCTTGATTGAGGTAAGTATCTTACCTAAACTTAGTTGAGGCACTGATAAGTGGGGATTTTGACTACTTATTAGCGCCTTTTAGCTTTTGTTTTAGCCAAAAAAGCATTGAATTGTGTTCCCGAAACTAATAAAATTGCGCAAAATTGTAGGAATGCTGGAAGTTAGGATCCCAAATGAAATCTGACTAAAAAAGGAGCAGTCCAAGCACAAGGCAATAAAGGACACAGAAGCACACAATGTTCGGTCCGCAGAAGAAATTACAGACCACAGAATTCCATCTGCCGCCGCAAACTAAGAAGAAAAAATCAGCAGAAAATTGTGCAAATTGCAGCCTGCACATGAATTGTGCGGCCGTAAGCCTGGCTAAGGGTCGAAAATTAGAGAGTGTACAAAAGTACTAAGTCCACCACCTCACTGAGTTGCGGACTGCACAAGATTTGTGCGGTTGCACAAGATTGCCTTGCCGCCGCAACCCTGACATTGCGGACCACAGAAGAGTGCCTTGCGGCCGTAGTGATAAATCTGCGGACAGCAGAAAAATTGCCGTGCAGCCGCAGTTTAGAAATATGTGGCCGCAGGACTCCAGCTCTTGCCATACGAAGAAGTCTGCGGACCGCACATGGAATTGTTCGGCCGCAGAACCTCATGAGTGGTATTTTTTTCCGAGATTTTTAGCCTTGTATAAATAGATGAGTTTCACAAAAATACGTCAAGTCTGAACCTCTGCAATTACTGTAGCCATTTTCTTTGCCATTTTCGGAAGTTTACTTTGTTTTGATGTATTTTACAATAGATTTAATCATTTTAAGCTTTCATTATGAGTTTAATTAGTATTTCTTCTCTATTTTCTTCAAACCCAAGTATGAATAGCTACATTTTTACTAGGGTTGTGACCTAACCTAGAGTGTAAAGCTTATGGGTATCTAATTTAGTGTTTTTTTATGATTGGGTGTTTATTATTTAACTTAGTTCATTCTTTAATTGTGGTATTAATGGTTTCAAACATTAGTTCATGCCTACTTGACTTAGTCTCTAGTTGAGAAAGAGAGACCTAGTCTAGAGATTGATTAACCCAATTAAAGGGTTTAACCTAGAGATAGTAATAACCCGACTTGAGCTTTTATTAACTGCTTTGAGTGATACCCATTTGGTCTTGAGAAAGCCAAATTGGGCAAAATCACTCTCCGACCGAGAGGTATTGAGTGGGTAATTTAGAGTTGATAGCTATAATACACCCCAATCAATAAAACAAGCATTATAAGTTTTTATCTCATCAGGCAAACACCTAGGTAATGGTCACATCTCTAGGCTTTTTATCAATTTGGAAAATCCTCAAAAACAATTATCTCTAGTCTTCTTTCTTTATTTTGCAATCTTTAGAGTAAAATTAGAAATAAAAAATAAATCTTTGTGAGGAAGTGCAATCTAGATAATTCAATCACTCGCATTGAAATATATACCCCTAACTCCCATCTTAGCTCCCTATGGATTCGACCCCGACTCTTAGTTGGGATTCTATTATTGCAAATGACCGTTGCTTACGTCTTTTGAGGTGTGCATTTGGACGTGACCAATTTTTTTGTGACAACCTTCTTAAGAGTCCGTTTTTGGAGTTTAGGTAATGATAGTAGTAGTAATGAATAAAAAGACCGAATTGAGTCAGGCTCGAAATGTCAAACATGCTTCAATTGGTACAACACACTTAACTACGTGCTTATGGTTAAAAACAAGTTTTTTGAAAGAAATAGCTCTAGTTATGGACTTTGTGATTCTTGTGTTGACTTTGTAACCACCGAGTGATTTAATTAAACCATAGTGATTTTCAAACTTGAATGTGCTCGTTGTGAGCCCTGGACTCTGCCCTCATTAGCAATCCGGTTGCATGAGAGGTGAGTTGCTTTGTTGTTAGTCCAAGTACCCATGCGAAAGGTCTAGAACTTCCCCCAAATATGTTTCAAGGAGAAATCCTAAGTTTTGCTTGGCTTGAGAAGTGATTATAGGCTTTCTTTGGCCCGTTTGAGCTTTCTATTACCTACCAATGTTGTGATCCCTAGTCAACTCCGTTGAGCCTCTAGCCTTTCTCATTTGAAAACCATGTTACAAGCCTTTACCTGTTTGATCATGACCCTCTCTTGGCACCCAAACTTTCCTTAAAACTCTTGTCAAACAATTGGCTAAAAACATAAGTTTGGGCAGACACGAGGAGCTTGAAAAAGGCATCAAGGCACAAAAAGAAAAAATAAATAATGAGAAGAAAAGGCAAGTGAAGAAAAGAGCAAAAAAGAAAAATACAAAATAGTGAATAAGTGGAAGAGTTGAAGGGATTCAAAGAGAGGTAAGGATCCCAAGCATGAAGAAATCAAAGAGGGAGAAAATGAACGTAATGATTAAGAAAGAGTGATGTTAGGTCTCTCTAGTTTCCTAAAAGAAAAAGAAAGTGCCTCACAGAATTGGCAAAGTGTGAGCCGAGAAATGAAAAAATTGAGTGCCTAAGGAAAGGTATAACCACTCACCCATATCATATCCAACCCTAATCCAAAATCCTTCATTACATCCCGAAAGAAGTCCTATTTGATTTCGAGCCGAGTGAGCTTACATTAGTGGAGGTCTACATGAGGGGCAAGCCTATGGTACTTGAAGCCGTACTTTCGACATTCTCTTGAGAGAGATGAGTAAAACTTTCATAAATCTTTGGATTGAGTGATAAAATTCTTAAGTGAGCCACGCAACCAGAAAGTAGAGGAGGAAGAGTTTGGAGTCCACCATGACCTACATGATAGAGCCAAAGTCCTTGATGAGTAAAGTCAACTTTTGATGCTCAAATGTCACTTTAGAACTATATGTGCATAAATGTTTAATTTGTCGCCTTGTTAATAATACACCCGAAACTAATGAAATTGCGCAAAATTGTAGGAATGCTGGAAGTTGGGATCCCGAGATGAAATCCGACTCAAAAAGGAGTACTCTAAGCACAAGGAAATAAAAGGCACAGAAGCACACAATGTGCATCCGCATAAGGAATTTTATGGCCGCAGAAGAAATTGCGGACCACAGAATTCCATCTGCGGCAGCAAACAAAGAAGAAAAAATCAACAGACAATTGTGCAAATTGCGGACTGCACATGAATTGTGCGGCTGCAAGGCTGGGCTAAGGGTCGAAGATAAAAAAATATGCAAAAGGACCAAGTTCAGGCCCTCAGTTAATTACGGACCGCACAAGATTTGTGCTGCCGCCCAAGATTGCCTTGCGGACGCATCCCTGACATTGTAGACCGCAGAAGAGTGCTTTGCAACCGCAGTCCTAAATCTGCGAACCGCAAAAAAGTTGTTGTGTGGCCGCAGTTCAAAAATGTGCGACCGCAAAACTCCAAATCTTGCCATATAAAGAAGTTTGCAGACCGCACATGGAATTGTGCGGCCGCAAGACCTCCCAAGGGGTATTATTGTCCAAGATTTCAGCCTTGTAAATGGACGAGTTTCACAAAATTAGGTCAAGTTTGAACCTCTGCAATTATTGTAGCCGTTTTTCTTTTCCATTTTTGGAAGTTTACTTTGATTTGGTGTATTTTACAATAGATTTAATCATTATAAGCTTTCATTATGAGTTTAATTAGTCTTTCTTCTCTATTTTTTAAAAACTCAATTATGAGTAGCTAGATTTTTACTAGGGTTGTGACCTAACCCTAGTGTGTAAACCTTATGGGTATCTAATTTAGTGTTTATTTATGATTGGGTGTTTATTATTTAGCTTAGTTCATAATTTAATTGTGGAATTAATGGTTGAAAACATTAGTACATGCCTATTTGATTTAGTCTCTACTTGAGAAAGAGAGACCTAGTCTAGGATAACTTAGCTAACAAGGAATTGGGTCAATCAAGAGCTTGAGTAACCCAATTAAAGGGTTCAACCTAGAGATAGTAATAACCCCACTTGAGCTTTTATTAAATGTTTTGTGTGATACCCATTTTGGTCTTGAGAAAGCTAAATTGGGCAAAATCACTCTCTGACCAATAGGTATTAAGTGGGTAATTTAGATTTGATAGCTATAATACACCCTCAATCAATAAAACAAGCATTAAAGTCTTTATCTCATCAGGCAAACACCAACGTAATGGTTACAACTTTAGGCTTATTATCAATTTGGAAAAACCTCAAAAACAATTATCTCTAGTCTTCTTTCTTCATTTTGCAATCTTTAGAGTAAAATTATAAGTAGAAAACAAATATTTTTGTGGAAGTGCAATCTAGATAATTTAATCACTCACATTGAAATATATACCCCTAACTCCCATCTTAGCTCCTTGTGAATTCGGCCCCTACTTTTAGTTGGGCTTCTATTATTGCAAACGATCATTTCATAACTCTTTAGAGGTGTGCATTTGGACGTGATTAAGTTTTGGCACCGTTGCCGGGGTGTTAAAAACGGTGTTAGTATATATTTGGGTGTGTTTTTGGAATATCTTCTTTCCTTCTTTGTTACTAACTTGTTTGAGAAATTGTAGGTACAACCATGACAAACAATGAGCTCGAAAATATTGCTTTAGGGGATGTGGATGTCGAGAATGACCAAGTGGATGAGGTTCCTCTTGAACCTCAAGTCAATATAAGAGGCCGAGTGCCTCATGACAATGTGCCCGTTCCACCTCAACCTCCACCACGAGCGGCTCCACACCAGGTGTTATCCAATGAAGGATATGCAAGTGCAATAGTCCCTCCCCGTATTAGGGCGGGCAACTTTCAAATCACTAATGTAATGCTCACGTTGCTAGAGCAACGATGTTTATTCACCGGTGCTCCAAGTCAAAATGCGTACAGACATTTGAAGGGGTTTGTGGACACTTGTTGGGGAGCAAACAAACAAATGTCTCCTAGGATGCATTGAGGCTAAGGCTTTTTCCCTTCTCTCTACGGGGGAAAGCTTTAGATTGGTTGGAACATTTCCCAAACCATTCATTCACACTTGGGGTGAGTTGGCGGAAAAAGTTTATTTCCAATTTCTTCTCTCCAGGGCATATGGCTACACTTTGAGATGAGATTTTGGAAATCAAGCAAGAGCCAAATGAACCACTACACGAGATATGGGAACAATATAGAACAATGGTTGAGGAATGCCCCAACAACAATATGACGAAGAGTATGATTCAACAAACTTTCTATCGTGAGATCAACACAACCAACCAATGTGTAGTGAATCAACTTGCTGGTGGAAACTTCATGACTATGCCTTATGCGGAGGCGTGTGAGATTTTAGATGAAATGGTAGAAATATCATCGGCATGGAAATCCCGGGCTAATGTTCCACAAGGTGATCCCAACGTGATCCACCTTCACAAAGAGTTGTATGACCATGGGCAAGCCATAGCCGAATTGACTACCACCATGAATCAATTAGCAAAGGCTCAACTTCAATAAGTGCAAAATCCTAAGTAAGTCAATGCCATGGAGGGAGTGAACATGATGGTGAATAAAAGAAGGACCAAGGGTCCGCAAGTGCAACATCGAGTGGAGAATTATGTGCAAGAGGATAGTGGTTTTGATCAAGATGATTCTTACAATGACCAAGAAGATGAGGTGCAATATGTGAACAACTTTCAAGGGCAACGAAACAACTTCCAAGGCCCAAGTCAACAACAATGGCGACCTCAAAACAATCAAGGCAATTGGAATTCTAACAACCAAGGAAATTGGAGTGGTCGAAACAATCAAGGGAATTGGCATAACAACAACAATCAAGGAAATTGGAGCGATAGTAATCAAGGAAATTTGGGGGGGGGGGGTATCAATCAAGGCGGATGGAACCATAATCAAAGCAATCGAGGGTCGGATTTTCAAAGGCCCCCGATGCTACTGTAGCAACAACCGAGCAGCCCGCCTCCTTTGTCCTTCCCATGGCCCAAGTTATTCAAACAATGAGATGGGGTGTCTTGAGAACGTGTTCAAGAAAATGATGGAAAAGAACCGATTCGTATGCCTAACTTGCCTCACACAACATATCGATCCGCAACTTAGAAGTCCAAATTGGGAAAATCTCTCAAGCTCTTAATTCCCATCCTATGAGGGCACTACCGAGTGTCATGATGGTAAACCTAAAGGGAGGAAACAACATGGGGCATGCCATGGCCATTACTACAAGAAGTGGAAGAGGTAGGAATGCATCCACCTCAAGTAAAAAAGCAAATTTTGGATTATGAGCAAGTGGTACAAGAAGGAGAGGTCTCGAACAATGTGGTGCAAACAAATGATGAAGTTTGGATTGATATTGATGATAGTGTGGAAGAGACTCAAGAAGAGGTGAACCCTTCTAGGAATCACATTATTGACATACTGAAACTAGTAGTACAAAAGGCTAAGGCACCATTGTCTAAGCCTCCACTTCCATATCCTCAAAGACTTGCCAAACAAAATGGCGAGAATCATTTCAAAATTTTCATTCAAATGGCGAAGAGTCTCTCAATCAATGTGCCATTAGTTGAAGCTTTAGAACAAATGCCCCATTATGCAAAGTTTATGAAGGATCTTGGGACAAAGAAGTGGTTAATGAATTTTGAAACTATCAAAGTCACTCATCAAGTTAGTGCAATTGTGAACTCAATGACTCCTAAATTGGAAGATCTTGATGCTTTCACAATTCCCTGTACAATTGGAACTGCCGAGTTTGCTAAAGCTCTTTGTGATCTTGGGGCAAGTATCAATTTGATGTCCTATTCGGTTTTCATGACCTTGGGAATTGGGAAACCAATACCCACCTCTATGAGATTGCAAATGGCCGATCGTACCATGACGAGACCTTTGGGAGTGATTGAAGATGTCTTGGTTCGTGTTGATAAATTTATTCTTCCGGTGGATTTTGTCATTCTAGATTATGAAATTGGTTATGAGGTGCCGATTGTTCTTGGAAGACCTTTCCTTGATACAGGGAAGGCTCTTTGTGATATGGAAGCCGAAGAACTCACTTTTCGAGTGGGTGATGAAAAAGTGGTTTTCTATGTGTGCAAGTCCATGTGGCAACCAAATAGCAACGAGGTGTGTTCTTTTGTGGGCTTGGTGACCGATGTTATTACTGATGATACAAGTGCCACAATCAATGTTGGTGATATGTTGGAGGTCGTCTTGCTCAACTTTGATGATGACGAGAAGGATGTCTTCATGGAATGTGTGAATTCTTTGCAAGGAATGGGGTAGTACAATTATGCACTCCAAAAATTATCTTTGGATCTTGAAAATAGAAAAACTCCTCCTACAAAGCCTTCTACTGAAGAGCCTCCTACCTTGGAGTTGAAGCCATTGCCTCCACATTTTCGATATGAATTTCCTGGCTATTGTTCTACTTTACCGATTATTATTTCCTCTTGTTTGACTAATGTGCAGGTAGATTCTACATTGGTGGTGCTACATAAGAGGAAGAAGACTATTGGGTGGACATTGGCGAATATTCGGGGGATAAGCCCCGCATTTGCATTCTTAAGATCAACTTGGAGAAAGGTTCCAAACCATCTATTGAACATCAAAGGAAACTTAATGAGGCTATGCAAGAAGTTGTCAAAAAGGAGATTATCAAGTGGTTGGATGTCGGGGTTGTCTACCCCATTCCGATAGTTCGTGGACTTCTTCGGTTCAATGTGCCCCAAGGAAGGGGGCAATGACGGTGGTCACCAATGACAAGAATGAGTTGATTCCTACAAGAACGGTGACCGGTTGGAGAGTGTGTATGGACTATCGCAAGCTCAACAAAGTCACAAGGAAGGATCATTTTTCACTTCCCTTCCTAGATCAAATGCTTGATAGATTGGCTAGCCATGCTTTCTATTGCTTTCTTGATGGGTATTCGGGCTACAACCAAATCCTTATTGCTCCGGAGGATCAAGAGAAAACAAACTTTACATGTCCCTATGGTACTTTCGCCTTCTAGCGGATGCCATTTGGTTTGTGTAATGCACCAGCAACTTTTAAAAGGTTTATGATGGCTATCTTCACAGACATGGTGGAGGACTACCTTGAAGTTTTCATGGATGAATTATCGGTGGTTGGGGATTCATTTGATGATAGTCTTGAAAATTTAGATAAAGTGTTGGCACGATGTGAAGAAACGAATTTGGTGCTCAATTGGGAGAAGTGTCATTCATGGTCGAGGAAGGCATTGTCCTTGGCCATAAAATCTCAAAGAATGGAATTGAAGTTGACAAGGCAAAGATTTAGGTTCTTCCACCTCCAACTTCTGAGAAAGGTGTGCGGGGTTTCTTAGGCCACGCGGGGTTTTATCGGCGTTTCTTCAAAGATTTCTCTCAGGTGGTGAACCCATTGTGTAAGATCCTTGAGAAAGATGCTAAGTTTAACTTCAATAATGATTGCATGAGAGCCTTTGAATTGTTAAAGTTCAAGTTGAAAACCACTCCGATCATCACCGCTCCAAATTGGAGTGTCCTTTTTGAACTCATGTGTGATGTCGTGACGTAGCGGTTGGCGTTGTTTTGGGGAAACGCATCAATAAGATTTTTAATCTGGTCTACTATGCTAGTAAGACCATGAATGGTGCCAAATAAACTATACTGTTACAGAGAAAGAGCTCCTTGCCATTGTGTTTGCAATTGAGAAGTTCCGTCCATACTTGATGGGTGCGAAAGTTATTGTCCACATGGATCATGCAGAACTTCATTACCTTTTGAGCAAGAAATATTCCAAAGCTCGGTTTATGAGATGGGTGCTTTTGTTGCAAGAGTTTGATATTGATATCCAAGATAGAAAAGGGAGTGAAAATCAAGTGGCGGACAACTTGTCTTATTTGGAGAAGGAGGGGAGGCCGCATGACGGCCTTGAAATCAATGACCCTTACCCCGATGAGCAACTCTTAGCTATTTCAATAAAAGAGGTTCCATGTTTCGTGGATCTAGCAAATTTCCTTGTGTGTGGAATCATCCCGGATGAGTTCTCTTCAAACCAAAGGAAGAAGCTCCAATGGGATTGTCAAGATTATTATTGGGATGAACCATACCTTTTTCGAATTTGTACGGATGGGGTGATTAGAAGATGTGTACCGGAAGAAGATCAAGATGAAATTCTTAGGGCTTGTCATTCTTCTCCATATGGTGGTCACCATGGTGAATCAAGAATGGCGGCCAAAGTGCTAAGTTGCGGTTTTTATTGGCCCACACTTTACAAGGATGCAAGTGATGTAGTGAAAATATGTGGTGAATGTCAAAGTGCCGGTGAAATCTCGAAGAAAAATGAAATGCCTCTCACTACCATTTTGGAGATTGATATCTTTGATGTGTGGGGTTTCGACTTCATCGGTTCTTTTGTGAGTTCTTGTGGAAACACCTACATCTTGGTCGCCGTGGATTGTGTGTCTAAATGGGTGGAGGTCGTTGCTCTACCCAACAATGAGGCGAGAAGTGTGGTGGCGTTCTTGAATAAGAATATTTTCACAAGGTTTGGTACTGCGTGGGCTATTATAAGAGATGGAGGGTCACGGTTTTGCAACAAGGCTTTTGACACTTTACTTAGCAAGTATGGTGTTACTTATAAACTTATGACTCCCTATCATCCACAAGCTAGCGGTCGAGTGGAAGTCTCCAACTGGGAGATAAAGAATATCTTGTCCAAAACAATGAATGCTAACCGGACGGAATGGTCCAAGAAGCTTGATGATGCATTATGGGCTTATCGGACGGCTTACAAAACACCTATCGGATTGATGCCATATAGGTTGGTGTTTGACAAAGCTTGTCATCTTCCGGTGGAACTAGAGCACAAGGTCATGTGGGCTCTAAAGAAGTTCAATCTTGTTTGGGATGTAGCTGCTAACTTGAGGGTTTCACATTTGAATGAATTGGATAAGCTCTGGTACCATGCTTATGCAAGTTCGTCCTTGTACAAAGAAAAGGTGAAATATCTTCATGACAAATACATTTGGAACAAAGAGTTCAAGGTGGACGATCTTGTGTTGCTGTTTAACTCACGGTTGAGGATGTTTCCCGGGAAACTAAAGTCTAAATGGAGTGGTCCCTTTGAAATTGTGGGTGTGACACCTTTTGGTGCATTGGACTTGAAGAACAAAAACAATGAGGTATTCCGGGTCAATGGTCACCAGGTGAAGTACTATTTGGGAAAAGTTGGAGATAGCCACGTCGTGGTGGTCGTTCATTTCAACTGATGGTATTCTGCGTCGTGCCGCGATGTTAAATCAGGATTATTGGGAGGCAACCCAAGTTTCTTTTTCTTTTCTTTTCTTCTTTTATAGTTAGGTATTATTTTTTTTTGCTAACTTGATTTAAAGTGTGCTACAGGGATGAGTGTGCCTTACAAGAATGGTAGACAGAAATTTGGCTAAGTGTTGCAAGAATTGCGGACCGCGGTTGAATGGTGCGGACCGCACATTTACAGTTGCTACAGCAAAAGTGCTCTGCGGCCGCACAATTAACTTGCGGACCGCACAAGTGGAAGGTGGAATATACCAATTCTTTGAAGTTGGTCTGTCAGAAAAAGGGTCGATCAGCGGCCGCAACAAGGAATATGCGGTCGCAAACAAAATTGTGCGGACCACAGATGGAGACCATAACTAAAGCCTCGGGTAACAAAGTGCGGACCGCACATGAAATTGTGTTGCCGCACTCGCTCCTCTATCCCTTAAGAACATCAAGCGTATAAATAGAGGGCTAGGCCTACTGTTATTCTTTTCCTTCTCTGAGCAAAATCACAGTAATCTTTTGTAGTTTTTTGTTGAGTCTACCTGTGCATTCATACAACATCTTTGATCAATCAGTCATCAACACTCATTCATTTGGTATGCTTCACAATCTTGTTAATATTTTATTAATTTGTAGATTTTTAGTAAATTTTAGTTCATTTGTCAATAGAATTCAATTGTACGTACTTGTACTGTAGATCTGTAGTGGGTTAATTAGTACATGTTCTAGGGGGACTAGGTAAAAGTTTTCTCATGCTTTTATGAGGTTACCATGTCAAAATTTGCACAAAAATTACAAACCCTAGATTGAAATAACTGACTATTCATATATTTTGAATTCTGCAGCCGCACCTAAAATTGTGCGGTCCACAAAAGTTGACTATAGGTCAGTTTAGTTAAGAATGAGTCTGCGGCCGCAACAAAAATTATGCGGATCGTAGAATTTCCATTGCGGCCGTAGAACAGCTCTTTCATTGTCTTCAGAGACTCAACATTTTTTGACTCAGATGTGCGGCCGCAGGTAAAATTGTGTGGACCATAGAAATCATGTTGTGGTCGCAATCAGCCAATTCTCTGTTATTAGAGAGTTGGCACATTTTGAATCCCTGAGTTGCGGTTGCAAGTGAAATTGTACGAACCGCACTTCACTTCTACGGCTGCAATGCTAAATTGTGTGGTCCGCAAGGCTTCATCTGCGATCGCAAGACAAGTTGTGCGGACCGCAGATGCTCACCCGTCAAGCACACTATGTGTGTTGACCCTCACTGTGTTTTCATGTGTTTTCTTGTATATATCTTGTGTCTGATTGAACAGTGAATTGCAACTAACAACTACGTCTGCTTGATACAGATAATGGTTCGATCTAGAGGCATAGGTAATACTTCTAAAGGAAGGGGTGAACCTACTCGGGGACAAGGCAAGAGAGCCTTACCTAGTGCCCAACGGCATGAAATCAGAAAAAAGACAGCAGCCGGGAGAGGGAGAGGTGCAGATCTCTGCAAGACAAGTTCATACGCCCCGTCTAGCGACGTATCAGAGGGCAAGTCAGCCTCTGTTTAGGAACAACCAGCAATACAGTCCAGGACGTCAGGGAGATTCAAACTAAGGGACGAGCCATCATCATCCCACAACACTTCCGAGGGTTCGGAAAGTGCTAGTCAGGCTTCTGAGCCATCCATTACACTTGTCCTTGAGGCACTGATACATCAGTTCAGGACATACCTGATGATGGTAGAGGGGGAGATGCCACAGCTGTTGGGATTGAACGAACAAAGAAGAAGGAGGTTTGGGAGGACCGATTCGTTAGCCTAGCAGCTTTCACTAGCTTCCGCACTTGGTGGATAGCAAGGTCGCTAACACTTGAGCGGCAGTTCTTATTGACAGATCTAGAGAGATACAACCAGGCCGTGCTGAGGCAGTTTAGGGAGCACAAAGGGTGGACATGGTTTTCCCAAAGTGTATTGGATGCTAAAGAATACCTGGTCCAGGAATTCTATGCCAATGTGGCAAATATTAAAAAAGGGACAAAGGTACAAAAGTGAGAAACCTCAAGTGCGATTTGACCAGCACACATTGAACACATACTTAGGCTTTGATGATGTCGAGCCAAGAGAATAATTGGAAAAATGTGCACTTGGGGATGCAGCTCGTCCTTGGTTAGCGCAGATTCTAGCTGCACAAAGACCACCACCACCATGGATCACCGCTTGGGTTCCTATTCAACAGAGTACACTAAGCTTCGAAGAAAAAAGGTGGCAATCATTTGTCTGCAGCAGACTGGACCCGAGTTAAAATGAGACTCACTTGCCGATTCCTCAGGCAGTCTTAGTTGCTTCTATCACGGTCGGGTACCCTACCAATGTGGGTACCGTGATGTCGACCAACATCTCTGTGATCGCCCGGCAAGATGATTCTTCCTACCTATACCCCACCACCATTACAGAGTATCTTACGGATGCAGGGGTGGAACCAAGGGATTTGATACAAAGGTGAGGCTGAAGAAGCCTTTCTCCTGGTACTCACTTATGGATGCAAGCAACTCGAAGAGAAAAGGTCGACCGTCTATAACCACAGGCCAGTCTGATGAGCTAGTTGTGGTAGTTGCGGCGGGAGTTGATGTCCCATCTACTTTAGCTGAGCTTTCCTCTAGTACTGGAGTTATGCCTCCACCATCATCCACAGCCCCTTCTATAGCTCCTGCCACAGTCTCCACTTCAGCTTTGAAGTAGGTCCCATGCCTACTACTCCACTTTCTGCGCTGCGAGTCTCCCGGACATTGGCGAGCCTCAACAAATGGATGCAGACATCAATTACAAAGTTTTCTGACTTATCCAGTGTTATTGCAGCACAATCTACTGTTCAGGCACCTCAGTTCCCCCTGACAGCTTAGGAGACATTGAAGAAGATCCTAGAGAACCAGAACACCGTCATGGCTACCTTGGTACAGTACGGGTCAGTGATCAAAGAGCTAGGCAAACAAGTAAAGAAGATGAGGAAGTCCCAGGCCAGTAAGAAGTCAATGAAAAAGCTCCGGAGGCAGGTGACAAAGCTGGCTGCAACCGGAGATATCCCTTTTGACATGCTGATCGACCCACACCTTTCAGACCCAGATCCTGCAGCACCGGTGGGACCAGCTGGCTAGTCCGAGGAGCCAGACTCTGCTGCCGAGGCAGTGTGTCAGATGTTCACCAACCTAGTCCCAAAGCTGAGGGTGAGGACACAGAGATGTCAAAGGAGCCACAGGGAGTTTTCTTCACTTTTTCCCTTCTTTTTCTATTATTTTGTTAAGCATTGGGGACAATGCTTATTTTTATTCAGGGGGGTGGAGTTTATTTTCATGATATTAGGTACATTCTGAGACAATTGGCCTGTAATAACTTGATATTATTTTCTTTCTCTTACTTATTCTGTATATATTCTCTCTTTTTTTCTCATTATGTATATTCAGTAGTTCTTGTTTATTAGCTTCTTTGTTTTTCTTCCTTTGTGAGTTCTTAGTTTGAATTAGTATCTTCTTTGTTTGATTTAGTAGCTTCTTTATATGTTCTAGTAGGTAATAAGCCTTTGGTTTTCCTAATGCCACAGTTCTTTCCGAAGGTAGTTGTTGTGTGAAGCGGGTGACTCGTCCCAACAATGGATGTCTTGATAACCTTCTTAACGGAGTGAGTCCGTTTTTGGTATTTAGCTAATAATAGTAGTAGTAATGAATAAAAAGACCTAATTAAGTCATGCTCGAAGATTCGAACGTGCTTCAATTGGTACCAACATACTAAACTACGTGTTTATGGATGAAAATAAGGTTTTTGAAAAAAATTAGCTCTAGTTAGTTACTTTGTGACCCTTGTGTTGATTTTGGTAACCATCAAGTGATTTAATTGAACCATACTGATTTTCAAACTTGAATGTGGTCATTGGGGGACCACGACACTGCCCTCTATAATAATCTGTTTTCATAAGAGATGAGTTGCTTTGTTGTTAGTCCAAGTACCCGTGCGAAAGGTCTAGAACTTGCCCGAATGTGTTTCAGGGCGAAATCCTATGTTTTGCTTGGCTTGAGAAGTGATTGTAGGCATTCCTTGGCCCGTTTGAGCTTTCTATTGCCTACCAATGTTGTGATTCCTAGTCAACCCCGTTGAGCCTCTAGCCTTTCTCATTTGAAAATCATGTTACAAGCCTTTACCCGTTTGATCATGATCCTCTTTTGGCACCCGAGCTTTCCTTAACACTCTTGTGAAACAATTGGCTAAAAACATAAGTTTGGGGGAGAGACGAGGAGCTTGAAAAAGGCCTCAAGGCACAAAAAGAAAAAAGAAATAATGAGAAGAAAAGGCAAGAAAAGAAAAGAGCAAAAAAGAAAAATACAAAATAGTGAATAAGTGGAAAAGTTGAAGGGATTCAAAGAGAGGTAATGATCCCAAGCATGAAGAAATCAAAGAGGGAGAAAATGAATGTAATGATTAAGAAAAAGTGATGTTAGGGCTCTCTAGTTCCCCAAAAGAAAAAGAAAGTGCCTCAAAGAATTGGCAAAGTGTGAGCCAAGAAATGAAAAAATGGAGTGCTTAAGGAAAGGTGTAACCACTCACTCATATCGTATCCAACCCTAATCCAAAAGCCTTCATTACATCCCGAAAGAAGTCCTATTTGATTTCGAGCCGAGTGAGCTTACATTAGTGGCAGTCTACATGAGGGGCAAGCCTATGGTACTTGAAGCCGTACTTTCGACATTCTCTTGAGAGAGATGAGTGAACATTTCATAAATCTTTGGATTGGGTGCTAAAATTCTTAAGTGAGCCAGGCAACTGGAAAGTAGAGGAGGAAGAGTTTGGAGTCCATCATGACCTACATGATAGAGCCAGAGCCCTTGATGAGTACAGTCAACTTTTGATGCTCAAATGTCATTTTAGAACTATATGCGCATAAATGTTTAACTTGTCGCCTTGTTGATAATACATAAGTAGTGTGGGTAATAGTTGGTCCCAACTGATGTGCAGCTGGCTCACCTTCGACCCGCTGAAATGACCCTTAACTTTTGGAGGTGGGAACTAATTTATTTGCTTGAGGACAAACAAAGACTTAAGTTTGGGAGAGTTGATAAGTGGGAATTTTAACTACTTATTAGCGCCTTTTAGCTTTTGTTTTAGCTTAAAAGCATTGAATTGTGTTCCCGAAACTAATGAAATTGCGCAAAATTATAGGAATGCTGGAAGTTGGCTCCCGAGATTAAATCCGACTCAAAAAGTAGCAATCCAAGCACAAGGAAATAAAGGGCACAGAAGCACACAATGTTTGGTCCGCAAAAGGAATTCTGCGGCCGCGGAAGAAATTGCGAACCGCAGAATTCCATCTGCGGTCGCAAACAAAGAAGAAAAAATCAACAGACAATAGTGCAAAATTGCGGACCGCACATAAATTGTACGGCCGCAAGGCTGGGCTAAGGGTCGAAGATTAGAGAGTGTACAAAAGAACCAAGTCCAGGACCTCAGTAAATTGCGGACCGCACAAGATTTGTGTTGCTGCAATCCTGACATTGCATACCGCAGAAGAGTACCTTGCGACCGCAGTGCTAAATCTACGGACGCAAAAAATTTGTCTTGCGGCTGTAGTTCAGAAATGTGTGGCCGCAGAACTTCAGCTCTTGCCATACGAAGAAGTTTGAACCTCTGCAATTACTGTAGCCGTTTATCTTTGCCATTTTTGGAAGTTTACTTTGCTTTGGTGTATTTTACAATAGATTTTATCATTTTTAAGCTTTCATTGTGAGTTTAATTAGTCTTTCTTCTCTATTTTCTTCAAACCCAAATATGAGTAGCTAATGTTTTACTAGGGTTGTGACCCAACCCTAGTGTATAAACCTTATGGGTATCTAATTTAGTGCTTATTTATGATTGAGTATTTATTATTTAGCTTAGTTCATGCTTTAATTGTGGAATTAATGGTTGCAAATATTAGTTCATGCCTATTGGACTTAGTCTCTACTTGAGAAAGAGAGACCTAGTCTAGGATAACTTAGCTAACAAGGAATTGGGTCAATCAAGAGTTTGATTAACCCAATTAAAGGGTTCAACCTAGAGAGAGTAATAACCCAACTTGAGCTTTTATTAACTGTTTTGTGCGATACCCATTTGGTCTTGAGAAAGCCAAATTAGGCAAAACTACTCTCTGACCGAGAGGTATTGAGTGGGTAATTTGGAGTTGATAGTTATAATACACCCCAATAAAAAAAAACAAGCATTAAAGTCTTTATCTCATCAGGCAAACATCTAGGTAATGGTCACAACTCTAAGTTCTTTATCAAATTGGAAATCCTCAAAAATAATTATCTCTAGTCTTCTTTCTTTATTTTGCAGTTTTTAGAGTAAAATTAGAAATAGAAAACAAATCTTTGTGAGGAAGTAAAATCTAGATAATTCAATCACTCACATTGAAATATATACCCCTAACTCCCATCTTAGCTCCTTGTGGATTCGACCTCGACTCTTAGTCGGGTTTCTATTATTGCAAACGACCATTTCATACCTCTTTTGAGGTGTGCATTTGGACGTGATCAGGCACTAGTTGCTTAAGTTATTTATGATAGCTGGTAGGGGTGCGCACATGTGTGGGGTTTGAGCTCATGTGCGAGCACCAAGGTATTTATCCATGCTCGGGTTAGTGCTTATGCTATAATATGCCTTTAATTGGATGTTAAAGCTTTAAGCTATGATGTTTCTCATATTTGTGACCTTGTTGTGAACTATTGATCCATGTTTGAGGTTACATAGAGGCTAATTCCCTGAATGAACTTGATAATTGCTATTCTATGATGAAATTGCCGATTTGAGCTAAGATAGCATACTTTGCACATGCCTACACTTTAATATGTCATTATACCAGCCCAGTAGCATGAAATCTGATATTTATTCATCATATACATGTCTTCTTGTATAATTGCTTCCGTGTGATATGGTTTGGACTGGGTTCCTGTGACCACACCAGAGGGATTGTGTTATCATACTTGTGACCAAGCGGGGCGGATTGTGTTGCATGTGACCACACCTGGCGAATAGTGTTGTTATACATGTGACCACGCCGGGCATAGATGATATTGAACCTTTGACCATGCCGGGTTGATTGCACGTTCAATTGGCCATGCTGCGTGTGGATATGGATCCATCCATCTAGGGTTACCCTCTTATGTGCCTTCGTGATGGTGTACGCGCGGATTTGAGGAAATTGATCAGTGGTTTGATACGGATATGGAAATATTGAGGAAAATCTGGCCAGTGTTTGTTTTGGGTTTTGCATTTCATCTTTACTTGCAAATTTCCATCGTTAATTACCTGATTTATATGCATAACATCTTTATATGTTGTATCATTGATTGAGTAGAGAACTTTGAGCAATTGTGCACACACAAATGGTTCTTTTTGTGCTTTATGAATCGATCACATTATTTTTCTGTACTTGTTGAGTTTATGAAACCTTACTAGTTATAGCGAGTGTCATTTATAATTCTTACTTCTTTAGCCTTGCCGAGGTTAGTTATGATACTTGATGAGTACATTGGGTCAGTTGTACTCATGCTACACTCTACACTTTATTTTGCAGATCCAGGTGTCGGACCCAATCATCAGTAGCCGAGGCTGGTAGCAGAGTTGATTACTGAGAGACGAGGTAGAACTGCACTCTTGACCGTAATCTTGGTATCTCTTTTCTTATGTACTGTTGTCTTTATTTCAGACAGTATCATATTTGGTCATTTTAGAACTTGTATTTTCGTATTAGAGCTCAAGACTACATATTTACCAGTTCCGGGGGGATTTATTATGTATTGGAATTTTTATGTTATATTGAGGTTTTAGACTTATGTTATTTTTGTAAATTCTTTTATTTTGGTTGTTTATTGTTATGTTTGGCTTGCCTAGCAAGTCTTTTAGGCGCCATTGCAACTGGTTGGGCTTTGGGTTGTGACACAGGTTTACCACCGGAGGTAATGACTCACAAGTTAAATGAGGATCCATTACACCCTCCGGTAGAGCAAAAGAAACGAAAGCAAAGAGCATTTAAAAATCAAGTAATTCAAGAGGAGGTACAGAAACTTCTGAAAATTGGTTCAATTCGAGAGGTAAAGTACCCTGACTGGTTAGCTAATATTGTTATAGTCTCAAAGAAAAATGGAAAATGGCGAGTGTGTGTAGACTATACTGATCTAAATAAAGCATGCCCCAAAGATTCATTTCCTTTACCGCATATAGATCAACTAATTGATTCTAGTGCAGGTCATGAGCTTTTAAGTTTTTTAGATACATATTCTGGATATAACCAAATAACAATGGATTCTCTAAACGAGGAAAAGACTTCTTTTATAACAGACATGAGACTTACTGCTATAAGGTCATGTCGTTTGGCTTGAAGAACACTGGAGCTACATACCAAAGGTTGGTGACTGAAATATTCCAAGAACACATAAGAAAAATTATGGAAGTCTAAATTGACGACATGCTAGTTAAATCAGCACAAACGGGAGATCATTTCAAGCATCTAAATGAAATCTATGAAATACTCCGCAAATATAACATGAAGTTGAACCCGGAGAAATGCACCTTTGGTGTGGCCTCGGTAAATTTTTAGGTTTTCTTGTTTCTAACAGGGGATTGAAGTAAATCCTGCTCAAATTTATAGCTGATTTTCCAAACACAGAAAATACAATTGTGGTACACTTATTTCACACAGCGCTTAATCAAACCAAGAATGGGATAAATTTCAATAATTTAACTTGGTATTGGAGAAATGAATTTGTGAATTATCTGTAGTATGAAATTTTACCTGAGGATAAGAAAAAGTTCCAATTGTTGTGAATAAAAGCTACTCAATATTGCTTAATATAAGGCAATTTTATATCGCAAAATGTTTGGGGGGCCCTTAGCGCGATGGCTTTGGTCTATCACAAACTGAATATGTAATGAGAGAAGTGCATGAAGGACATTGTGAAAATCACGCTGGAGGAAGATCGTCAGTAAAAATGCTAATAATAGCAGGATATTATTGGCCAAAGATGGAAGATGAGGCAAAAAATTTAGTAAAAAGGTGCGATAAATGTCAATGGTATGCAAACAATGTGCATCATCCAGCAGAGTTGCTTCATTCAATTATTGTACTGTGGCCGTTTATAAAATGGAGAATAAACATCGTAGATCCTCTACCTGAAGCACCAGGAAAGATACGGTTTTTATTAATTCTAACCGACTTTTTTTCTAAGTGAATGGAAGTAGGTGCCTTTAAATAGGTACGGGAAAAGGAGGTTGTCAACTTTGTTTGGAGGAATATAATATGTCGATTTGGGGTTCCAATGGAAATTATTTGTGATAATGGGCCTCAATTCGTGGGAGCAAAGGTTACTAATTTTTTCAAAAGTTGAAAAATTAAATGAATTTCTTCGGCCCCATATCATCCTGTAGCTAATGGACATGCGAAATCGACAAATAAAATTATTGTTAATATAAATAAACAATTAGAAGAATCAAAAGGTAGGTGGCCTGAAGTGCTACCTGGGGTACTATAGGCTTATAGGACAACAACGCAAATAAGAACGGAGAAACTCTATTTTCGTTTGCTTATGGTACTGAGGCATTAATTCCACTGGAAATACGGAAGCCAAGCACAAGGTTCAAGCATACAAATGAAGCAACTAATGAGGAAGAACTTTGTACAAATTTGGATTTGATAGAGGAGTGAAGGGAAGCAGCATTGAGACGAATGGTAGCACAAAAACATAGGATTGAGCGATATTACAATAGAAGGGGGAATCTTCGATATTTCAAGATTGGGAACTTTGTCCTTAAGATGGTATTTCGATCAACACAAGCGGAAAATGCAGGGAAATTGAGTCCGAATTGGAAAGGGCCGTATCGAGTTAAAGGCATTGCTGAAAATAGAGCATATGAATTGGAGACCATGGACGGGAAAGTATTAACTTCCAATTGGAATGCGGTTCACTTGAAGAAATACTACTTTTGAGTAAGTGCCCACAGCCAGGTATCATAAAGTTCATTTTTTATTTGTTCATTTGAATTTTACTAACCATTTTAAATGATAGGCAAAAAGGTAGCCCGTACCAGATGATGATATTAGACCCACATTAAGTAAGACATACGACTGGAAGCTATGGAATGGAAAAACTTTTCCTCACTTGCATTCAATTGTTACACAATATTTATAATACGATGTACCAAGACTCTAAGGGATAGATACAAGAAGAGATTCTGAAGGAATTCTAGTTGCACAAGACTTCTGTAGGATTCCTAGAGATTGTAGGTTGTCCAATACCCCCTTACAAACTGAAGGTGGGTGTTGTACCTTAACTTTGCCCCTCAATAATTGGAACTTAGTCGTGGAAAGTGGCTTTAGCATCTGCAATTTGATCTTTAGAGGAAAGAAACTGAACTATAAGATCACGTCGAGCTACTTTGTCGCGCACAAAATGAAAATCAATTTCAACATGCTTGGTGCGAGAGTGGAATATAGGATTGATACACAAGTATGCAGCTCCAATATTGTCGCACCCTAAAATTGGAGCATGAGGCAGATGAATTCCAAGCTCAAAGAGCAAAGATTGGGTCCAAGTTAACTCTGCGGCAGCATCAGCAAGTGCTTTATACTCAGACTCAGTAGATGAGCGGTAACTATTCTTTGTTTACGTGAAGACCACGAGATCAGATTGAAACCAAAGTATATAGGATAGCCACCAGTGGACTTGCGATCGTCAAGGCTCCCAGCCCAATCTGAATCAGTAAAAGCGTGCAATTGAAAGATAACAGTCTTGGAGATGAGAAACGATATTGCCTTGGTATGTTGAAGATAGCGAATGATGCTCTTGACTGCTACCCACTGATTTTGTGAAGGATCATTCATAAATTGGCACACCTTATTGACAACAAACGATATATTTGGGCATGTCAGAGTAAGGTATTGAAGGGCACCAACTATTTTTCTGTAAAATCTGGGATTTTCAAAGGAAGCACTATCACCTTTGTAAAGCTTTGTATTAGTAGCCATGGGTGTACTGAGGGGCTTGCACTGAATCATTCCAGCTTTGCGCAGGATGTTTTGAGTATACTGCTGCTGAGATAGCCAGATTCGATCCCATATGCGAAGCACTTGAATGCCAAGAAAATAATGGAAGTGACCAAGATCTCGAATGGAAAATGTGTTGTCTAGCCTTTGAACAATGGAATCAAGAAATGAAGTGTTATTTCCTGTAAACACAACATCATCTACATACACCAACAGATAAGCTAGAATACCACTTTGAGAATAAATAAATAGAAATATATCGGTTTTAGAAGTTGTGAAGCCAACTATAACTAGAAACTGATGAAGCTTGGTATACTAAGCTCTTAGGGCTTGCTTGAGTCCTATAGGGATTTGTGAAGCTTGCAAACATGATATGGATAGAGTGGATGAACAAAACCTGGTGGTTAGGCCATATATACATCTTCTTGGAGCTCTCCATGCAAGAAGGAATTTTGAACATCCAACTGGCGCAAAGACCAGCCATGAGATACTGCCACTGTCAAGATAAGGCGAATGGTAGTGGGTTGATCCACTAGACTAAATGTCTCATGGTAAGTTTTCCCTTCTACTTGATGAAATACTTTGGATAAAAGGCGAGCTTTATAGAGCTCAATAGCTCCAGCAGCATTGCATTTAATACAAAAAACCCATTTACACCCAAGTATATTCATGGAGGATCAGAGAGGAACCAATGACCAAGTTTGATTTCAAAACAATGATGTCATTTTATCAGACATAGCAACACACCGTTCTTTGAATTTTGATGCCTCGGAATAGTTGGAAGGTTCAGTGGTTGGAGAGGAGGAGTTGATTGTGAGGCAATGAAATGCAAGATTGGAGGAAGGCGGCATGTGACGCAGCTGCATTGTATGTGTTCGTTGAGGAGTACTAATTATAATTTTTCTTCGTAAGGATGTTGAGCGTTTGGGTTGAGAGAAGCATAAGGCTGGTGGTTGGCTAGTAAGAGGGTATTTAGAGAAGTCAAATTCTGGAGGGATATAGGAAGGGTCAACAAGTCGTGGAGGAGAGGGGCTCCCAGATTGTTGTTCCGGAGAAATTAGAGCAGGTGGAGAATTTTTAATACAGTGATGAGAAGATGATTTTGAAGAAGTAGGAGTAGTATGAACTGGGGAATTCACTAGACACAATTGTTGAGACTGAGAAGGGTGGATGATAGCCGAGTTAGGCAGAATAATAGGAGAGAATACCCATGGTAGAGAAACATACTGGTAGACGGAGGTTGCCTAAGAAGACACTTTGGTGAATGAAAATTGTGTTTCATCGAACCTGACATGCCTAGCAACATAAAACCTATAATATGTAATTTCAAGGCATCTATAGGCATTAGTGAGATGGACTATAGCCCAAAAATACACAAGGTTGACTGTGATAATTCATTTTATGATGATTATAAGGTCGAAGATATGGATAGCACAAGCATCCAAAGACCTTGAGAAATTGATAATCTGGTGCAATTTTGAACACAACTTCAAAAGGAGACTTTCCATGACTAGCTGGAGTAGGCAGCCGGTTGATTAAGTACATGGTGGAGTGGAGCTATGTGCCATTAAGCTTAGGCTTGTTTCAACAATGTGGCTATGTTTATGTTTAAATTTCTCTTGTTGTTCGTGAGTATGTGGGCATGAAATACGATGGATCATGCCAAATTTATGACAGAGAGAAGAAAGTGGGCTAAATTCTCCTTTAGTCCATTAGAATATATTTAATTTTTGTGTTAAATTGGCGTTTAACTAAAACTTGAGATTGAGTAAAAATACTAAGGACATCTGATTTTTGAAAATGAGATAGCACCATGTATAACCAGAGAAATCATCGACAAAAATTAAAAGATAACGATACCCTTGAGATGATAAAAATAGAGAAGGACCCCAAATATCAGCAAAAATAATTTGAATAAGAGAAGTACTTTTATTAACACGAAGAGGTAGCGATAACTTGTGTGACTTGCCGAGCTGACAAGCACTACATAAATTATTTAACCTAACACTAGAACTAGCTAGATGATGAGCAGATAACACTTGACTTAAAACTCGCTGATGCGGTGGCCTATCCGGAGATGCCAAATAAAGGAAGATGCTTTTGTGGATGAAAGAGATGAAGACGAAGTTGAGGATGACAGCTTGATAGGCATAATGTCGAGCCCATTGTTACTCCTGCCTGAGAGAAGCGGAGTCTTGGTGTCCCGATCCTTAACAAGAAAATGGTAAGGGTGAAATTCAAAGAAGGCATTATTATCATAAGCAAAGTTTTGAACAGAGAGTAAGGGATTAGTTAGAGAGGGAACATGAAGAATGTTGTTTAAAGAGAATTTTCGATTAAAAGAGGTTGAGAAAGAGGCACTACCACTGTGATGAATTGGTTCATTACCGATATGTAGCTGATCTGGTCCTTTATATTCCTCAACGTGATGAAAGCTCGAAAGGTCGGGTGCTACATGATAGTAATGCCTGTGTCAGGAAACCAATTTTGAGTCAAGAGAATTGGTGCTTGATGTATGAGATGCACAAATGGATTGATTCTATGATTATAACACTGGAAGTAGGTAGGAGCAAAATGATTAGTTCCATTGCAAATTTGACATATAGCACGTCCATCATTGTAAGAGTTCCAAGACTGACTGCTGCCAAAATTAGTTCTGGTAAACTGATTTCCACGACCTCCACGACCTCTGTCTCGATAAGACCTGTTACGACCCCTTTGATTGTTGGAGGAAAACTACTTATCCACCTGAGAGGGACGTTGGCTGAAATTTGCAGCTGGAGAGATATTAGAGTCAGTTGTTGGAGAAATGAAAAGTGACGAGAGGCTTGTACCATGAATATACTCATGGTTCAGTAACAAGCTATGAAGTTTTGAATATGACACGGGTTTGGGACGACACGACAAGGTAGTAATGATGTCCTTGAAATTAGACCTTAACCCTTTGGAAATATATATATTAAAATCAGAGATATTAAGTTCATCAGAAAGTAGTTTCGCTTTTTGAAGAAATTGGGTTATGGTAAGGTCATCTTGTTTGAGATTCTGGAGTTGCATATGAATATTAAGAATTCTAGTGCTTGAAGGAGATGACAAGGCTGCTTCCAAAGTGTCCCAAATATCTTTAGAGGTGCTCAGGCAAACTACAAGGGGTAGCATTTCTTCGGAGAGGGAAGAATTAAAAGACTCAAAATTAGTTGGTCTTGTTGAACCTCTACAATTATGGTCGATGGAGGGCACAAGTTTGATCCATCAATAAAGCCTTGAATATTTTGCCCACGAAGAAACGGCAAAAATTGTGTCTTCCAAAAAATATAATTGGTGGAAGAGAGCTTGATGGAGATGAAGTGGTGAGCATGATTGAGAGAGATTAAGGAGGAAGAAGGCAGTAGAGGCAGGGCTGGGGATTGAGAGGTGGGGAGGGATGCAAAAGAAGAGGAAGAAGAAGTTGACATATTCTCTGATACCATATTAAGTAAGACACACAACTGGAAACTATGGAGTGAAAAAACTTTTCCTCACTTTGCATTCAATCATTACACAATATTTATAATACAATGGAAGGAATTCTAGTTGCACAAGACTTCCGTAGGACTCCTAGAGATTGTAGGTTGTCCAATAACCCAAAAGACACGCAGAATACTTAATTATTTAAAGGGTTAAGTAGTCATCATCTAAAATATTACCTCCAAGTTCCGCATGTATTTTCTTTTCAGGGAAAGGACCGTAGAAAGAAGTTAATCCAGTATTCAAGTTTTCATACTTCAAAGCTCAAATACTAGGGGGACTATGCATATGGAAGAAGTACGCGAAGAAGTAAGAAGAACACCACCAAAGCATAGTTCTCAATAGACAAAGGAAAAACTTTGAAGAAAATTGCGAATTTTCAAGCTTGCAGATGGAATGGAAAGTAAGAAACTGGAGATTAAGTAGAAAACTCTCAAGAGCTATTAGGTTAAGGCGACAAATATAGTCACAAGATAATCAAACTCGTACTTGTAAACCTTCTATAAAGAAAGCAGTTATAAAAATGATGTACACGAATATTTGTTTTGAAAGTTCAAATAAACTTCTTCAAATTACTTCATATTTCATATCTTTACACCAATATGAAGGTGAGATGTCACCTTCATTAGTGTTGTTAATATAAAAGGACCCTCTTTTATAAATAAGATTGTGTGTATTTAGCCACGACATATAAGGGCATTCATTCTATTCAGATAAATGTAAGAAAAAAGCTCGAAAATTAAAGAGCAAAAATATGTTTGATGTTGATATTAGAAAGAAAAGTTTCCTAGGAAAAAATTCAAAAATATCCACACAAAAAATCCAAATGATATTAAAAAAATAATATATTGAAAGAAAGAAATTAGGGAGCATCTGGAGAGGGAGCATCTTCAAAAGGAGCAGAAGGATCAACTTGAGATGAAGGCTGGGGATTCACGTGATCAGCCTCAGAACCGTCTTTACACAAATCACCCTTAGAACTTTCATCTTCGGGTGTTGAAAAACTATGACGTTGCTGAGACTTTTGATTATTTCCTTAGCTTTGGCAATCTCAACTTCGAGGTCAAAGCCTTCCCGATTAGCCTCGATTAAAGTTTCTAGACGCGTGTTCAAGAAGGACCAACTAACATCAATCAAAACCTGCTTCATGCTTCTTCCACTAGAAGGGCCGGCCTCTTCACGAGGAACGGCAACAGGAGTAGCAGCAGGGGCAACAAAAGGAGCAAAAGGGGTCATAGGAAGGGTTGCAAGGGGTGGCTCTCAGAAACAAAGCAAAATTCTTTTTTCTTCACCCTCAAATCCTTGAGCAAAAAGCCTTTCGGTAGGACTTGAGGGGGGATTCAAGACAGGTCTAGCATTCTCATTCTCTGAGATATCTAGAGGAACATTCTCAAGCTCATCAATTAACTGAAAAGGCACGGAGTCTGAAGGTTGGTTCTGAGAACCGTTGGATTCATCATCTATGACAAAGTGCCTTCTAACTCGTGGCTTCTTCACTAAAGAGCCCTTATCTTTTTCTTCCTCGTAAGAGTCGCGGGGTTCTTTGTTTTTCCTCTTTGAAGAGGACAAATTCAAAATTTGCTTCTGAGCAGCGGTGATAGTGAGTCTAGACACAGGAGCAGAAGCAGGACGGACTCCACGGAGAAAAAATCCTAAAAGTAATGAAAGATGTCATAATAAGAGAAGTAAAGGAAAAATTTACGGTAAAGTAAAGTAATATACCATGGGTCTTCACTTTCCACCCAAATTTCTGTGAAAGAAATTTCCAGGATCTTTGCTCCATAGGAGCGGCAAATAACATTTTTCTACCCAATCATGAAAGTCGAAAAAATCACCAAAAACTTCCATGGTTGCTGAAAATAAGAAAGCAAGAGGGAGTTAGCATCCTAAAGAAAAAGTGACATGGTGAAGAGACAAAGGGAAATACTCACGTGCAAAATTCCACTTCTCAGGAAAAGACATATTTTCATCTCTTACTAAGGCACGAGTGGGAACAGCCCCGAACCGAAAGTACCAGCCTCGATTACGATCATCTTCGGGATTGACCAAATCTCTTTTGCTTCTTGCTATAAAAGTAAAAATACCTTCGCGGAAAAGCTTCAAGGAATACAGATGGAGGAGATGACGAAAAGAGAAAGGGGCTGAGACTAAACTTGATCAGTGGCGAAGGCAAGCTACTGCCCTCCACATTATTGGGCCTATTTGGCCAAGACATACATTGAAGTAACGACAGAGCTCGATGATCACTAGGTCAATAAGGGGTTTGAATTTTAAAGTAACAGGATAAGTGTAAACAAACGAATAACCCTCGTGATAAGAGGTTACTCAATCGTCGGCACTAGAAGCTATGACAAGGTAGTTGGATTTCCAATAGCATTCACGGCGTAGTAAAGGAAGAAGCCCAGAGTTGATTAAATACGGATAGTGATCGGCGGGATTAAGTGCTGCTGTGGAAGAAACCTTTTTCTTCCATGCTTCACAGTTCGATTTGAAAGAATATTCCTGGGGATAATCTCAGAAATTATGGGCTCATGTAATGGTTCATTCTGATTTATGACTTTAGAAGAAGATCTGGGGGTATAAAGGATTTAATTTTGGAAGAAGAAAGTTTAGGGGAAGTCTTCTGAGAAGATGAATAAGTGGTACTTCAGCTCGATATGGAGCCTAGGCTGCGAAGCCTGCCGTCTCTATTTCTACTTCTGACCGAACTGTAGAAAGAGGAAGTTCATCTACTATGATAGTTTTTTGGGATTTGATGATGAAGAGATGTTAGAAGAACGGGAAGCCATTGTTGACTAGTGGTAGAAACACGAAGGGAAAAGAGAAATTGCAGAAAAAGCTTGGAAAAAAATGCAAGAAAGTAGAAGAAGTTTAGAAGGATGCATGATGCGGTATTTATAAGAGAAAGACGTCATTATGAATCGTCATCATGGAACCATCACTTCAAATTGACACAGCCGCAGAAACCCTAAAAAGACGCTGCAAACTGCAAAGCCAATCATAGTAAGGCACGCGCTCGAACATTAACTATTGTCTCTATATCAATGTATATTACAACAAATATGATTGTATTTTTTATATATCGGAATGCATAACACATTAAATTATGTGTATATCAAAATGTACATCACAAGTTTATTTTCGATAATCAAAGGATGCATGCCGTACTTTATTACACAATTAATCACTCAAAAACTAATCTTTCTGTTTTTATTTGATGGAGGTATTCAATCAAGAAATATCCAGCTACTCCAAGACAAAAGATTCTCAAAGCCATGAGAGTGACCCTTGAATCCGTCACTGCCAACTTGAAGATTCATCTAATACTTCCATTGAAAACTCCATTTTTGGTTTGACTGCACAAATCCTAAGACTTTATAGTAAGTGGTACATATAGAACGTCACAAGAAAATGGCCTCTGCAATTCCAAGTTGCTTACTTTGTTGGCTCTAAATTATTTTTGTCTTAAGTAGGACTAAATCAGTTGACTATCATAGCTTTAACATTAATACAAAGATTCTTATACCTTCGTTCTTATATGAAATCAAGAGATCAGTTACTCACATGGCTTCCTCCTTTACAAACTGTCCACCTTTTCTATTTTCATCAAAATATTATAGTGTTTCTGGAGATGGGAATAGTTGTCTGAGGCAAAGCAGCTCTTTTGGAGGAAAACCTCTTCTTAATCAGGGTGTTGGCTACTCTGTCATTCTTGGTTTTGGAGCTTTCTTCGCAGTCTTCACTTCTTTCCTGGTATTCTAGTTTTACTTTTCCTTTTCTCTTTCTTATTTTTCTTACTGATTATAATGTCAGCTAGCGTATATGAGTTAAATTCTAACGCGAGGGGAGAGGGTGGGCCGAGGGTGCATTATCTTTGGAGCAACCTTTTCCAATTGGCTTCTCCGGAATCTGTAGAATGCATATTGTGCGATAATTTTAATTCATCGTCTGTGGAGCCACTTTGCTTATTATCTTCTTCAACTTATCCAACATTCATGCAATGAAAACTTTGTTTCTATAATGGATTGATCACCTCTATTAACTGATAAATGTTCCTTCAATTAGCAAGGCACAAAATCACTATATAGATGAGTCGCATGTTTATTTAATTCTCTTTGGCATATGGGATTAAAGCTTTATCATCTTTCCCATTTGTAATTTTGTACGCGCTGCTATAAGGTTTGGCTGGAAAATTATATGTTGGTTTGCGTCATACATCAGAATGGTTAGGTTCGCGTCATACATCAGAATGGTTGAACACAGATGGTAGAAATGTCAAAACAGGACATATTGCAAGTGTAATTGCGTCTCAGGTACCATTTTTGTTGTTACCTAATGCCAATGTAACTCAAAGTTACAATCAACTTAATGGTAACATCTTCCTTTGCAGTGGACTTGGGCAGCTACAATCTTGCAAAGTTCTAATGTAGCCTGGGAGTATGGAATTAGTGGGACCCTTTTGGTATGCAACTGGATCTACTATTCAGGTACATACTATTCTTGACCTTCTCAAAAAGGAAGGAAGGAAGAAAATCTTTGAGTTGTTTCTAAAGAGATTTGTTACGAAACAGGTGCACTTTTTTGCTGTGATGGCAATAGAGATCAAACGAAAAAGCTCCTTATGCTCATACAGTCTGTGAAATCGTCAAAGCGAGGTTTGTAATGGAAACTCCAAAGATGAAGATAATTCTGCTGTATCCTTAAAAACTTCTCTTTGGGCCGACAGTTTGTTGACTACTATTATTTTCAGATGGGGAACTGCTGCTCATCTTGTTTTTCTGGGGTTTTGCTTCTTGACAAACATTATAGTAACAGCCATGTTGCTTCTTGGTGGATCAGCTGTCGTTAATGCACTCACTGGCGTCAATATATATGCTGCAAGTTTTCTTATCCCTCTTGGTGTTATAGTTTACACCTTAGCAGGAGGACTAAAAGCTACTTTCTTGGCTAGCTATATACATTCTGTCATAGGTATCTAAATTTTACTCTTTATATTAGCTTTACTCTTTTTTCACGCGCTATCTAAGAAATTTTCTGGTTGTTGATTTCAGTACACGTGGTTTTAGTCATCTTTGTGTACCTAGTATATGTTGCTAGCAATGAACTTGGCAGCCTAGCCTCGTTTACAGACGTTTATTAGAGGTAGCAAGCAAGTCAAGAAATTGTCAAGAGCCAATCTCCCATGTTGGACAATCTTGTGGTCCTGTTACTGGGAATTTCAAGGGGTCTTATGTTACTATGTTGAGTTCAGGTGGTCTTGTCTTTGGTATCATCAACATCGTGGGAAATTTTGGCACAGTTTTCGTTGACAATGTAAGTTCTTTCGTATAATTTAGCAAGAAACTGGCTTATGAAATGTCTCTGTAACCATCATTTCCTAATAACCAAAATATTGAAATGTAGGGGTACTGGATAAGTGCCATTGCTGCAAGACCATCATCGACGCATAAGGGCTATTTGTTGGGTGGTCTAGTTTCGTTTGCTGTGCCATTCTCTTTGGCAACATCACTAGGTCTTGGAGCACTAGCTCTTGATCTACCAATATCAGCAAGTGAGGCTAGCCATGGACTAGTTCCTCCAGCTACAGCTATTGCTTTGATGGGAAAAGGGGAATCGATTCTTCTCCTCTCAATGCTCTTTATTCTTTATGTAAGTGCCTAATCAAGAATTACGTGTGGAAAGTGTTCTGTTAACTTTCAATTATATGACTTTTCTACATTGATTAGGGCTGTCATGTCAGCTGGTTCATCTGAGCTAATTGCAGTCTCTTCATTATGTACATATGACATCTATCGTACATACATCAATCCGGATGCAAGTGGAAAACAAATTATAAAACTCAAGAGGAGTTGTATTAGGATTTGGCTATTTCATGGGCATTTTAGCAGTAGTTTTGAACAAGGCTGGGGTTTCTCTAGGTTGGATGTATTTAACCATGGGAGTTTTCATAGGATCAGCTGTTCTACCAATTGCTTTCATGCTTTTATGGCAAAAAGCAAACAGTTTTGGTGCAATCCTAGGAACAGTTGCTGGCTGTTTGTTAGGGATTATCACTTGGTTATCAGTCACTAAAATCGAGTATGTAAGGATAGATATTGATACAACTGGTAGAAATGCGCCAATGCTTGCAGGAAACCTTGTTTCCATACTTACTGGTGAAGCTATACATGCTGTTTGTAGCTTTCAAAGGCCCCAGAACTATGATTGGCAGACTAATAAGCAGATCACTGTGGTTGAAAAGGAAAAAAGTGAATGGCCACCTGAAGAGTTCAAAGAGGAAAAGCTCAACAGAGCCAAAGCATGGATAATCAAATGGGGCATTGGTTTCACAGTCGCGATAGTACTTCTCTGGCCTATTCTTACACTTCCTGTGGGTAAGTCTGAATAATTTAATCCTTCTGCTACTTCAGTGTTAGTGTGAATGCTAGATGATTAATTGGTTGCAAACTTGATAATGCAGGGCAATTTAGCAAGGGAAACTTCACATTCTGGGCTGTAATAGCTATTGTATGGGGTACAGTAGGATCAGCAGTTATTATTGCTTTACCATCGATGGAAAGCTGCGGAACAATCTAAAGTGTGCTTAATGGCATGTTTACAAATGACAGAGTTATGGAAAAGTTGGAAACTTAAACTCCAAGCTGAATGCATTTGTTATAGCAATGCCTGAAGTAGAGAGGGTGTATTTACTTGAGAAAGAAAGGAGCAGGAGAAAGGAAGCATCCGAATCCGATCAGATTGTTGCTTCACCAAGTCATTGAATTCCCAGAGAAAATAAGTCAATCAGTGTGTATTTGAAGTCCAAAATAAGACAGGTGCTTTATACATACTGTCACTTTCTGCAAACTAATGTGACTACAATGATTGTATCAAGTACATCATTGTCTTGTTTGAATTTTGTTTTGGAATGTCTGTTTAAACATTGGTAGAACTCAAGAAGCCATGTGCCAATTCTTTGGCTATCTCATGTAGTGAAGCTTTTCATCTCTACTGAAATAAATTCAGATGGTAGAATGACTTGTTCAAGTGACAGTTAACTACCTAGTAAGAAACTGACACATGTCAAAGGATGCCACGATAGTTTGTGAGAATTGTCATCGCACTTTGAGAGGCCAACAAGCATTAGATGAAAGCTTTTTATTAGCAAAAGGTAACATGACCAGACAATCTTTCCGATCAGCCTGGAGATTTCGAAGGCATAAAAAAGCAGCAAATATTTCTACTGAGTTCAAACATTCTAATAAAAAGTGAAAACTATGAGTAATCAGAAAGTTGCTTCCATCTAAACAAAAAGATTAACAAGAAATCAGATAGCAACCAATATGTGGTAGTGCAGTGTACACCGGATTTACTTATCAGAAGTCCATCAAAATTCAGTGTTCAACCATTTAGTGTAGTAGACACATGTTTGTGGGGATATAACTCCATTGGGTGAACATTGACTAATCCTAGGGCAAGCACCACATGGAATTGAAGCCATTGGCCCTATCGTTTTCGGACCAGTCCCTAAAGCAACTCCGCTTGAAGTTCGATAACAAACTGATCCAACAGGAATAGAATGATATTCTCCCAATCCAGTGCTCTTCACCTCTATAATAGCATTGTCTAGAACCATAGAGTTCAATATTTCCGTAATTTGCAGACTTGTGCACTCAACAACTTTCCTTTTCTTCAAGAAGTTATGGATCCCCTCCACAGTAGCAACTTTCAGCAATTCTATGACCTTGAAGCACGTGTCTCTGAGAACGGTGATGAATTCCTTATCAAGATTTCCCTCAGAGTACCATGAACCACCAGTCAGTTCCTCTGAAGGTTCAAACTCAACAGCCATGTAATGCCTCTTGCCCTTATTTTGGATATTCACAACTTGTTTTATCAACTTCTTTTTCACGAGTGCGTTCAGGGATTTATCCACAAGAGTTGGTGGGAGGTTTGCCTCCTTTTTCACCTCTCCCATCCAGATGCCCAGATTCTTTTTATTTTTGACCAGACTGAGCACTACATGTTCAGCATCTGGAAGTCCCCGAGTAGGTGAATCCAAGTCTGGTCTTTTCCGCTTCATGGCGGCTGCTTCCCTTGATCGACTCATCTCTGAGAGTATAAAAAGAGCAAATAAAGAGAAGAATTTTACCTTGGTTCTTATCACATTAAAGTGACATGGAGAAAACAATAATTCCAGTTCAGACTCATGTAGTAACTAGGAGTAAGAGCAAAATCAATTCTCACCGAATAGTCAGTCATGCCACCAAGATCCCAAATCAACAAATGCAGAAACACTCTATTTGAACCCTATGATATTCCTTATTTCAACTAAAAATTACAGAGTAAGATGATTTTTTTTTTCAATGACCGAGAAATCTGTCAGGGGCCAATCGTTAGGACCAACCGCAGCCTTCGAAACAAGAGGATAATGGGCCACTCCTCTAATCTTCTCCACTTAAATATCAGGCTTAATTCTCATGGCGCAGGGCTTGAACTTGAACTTACCCTCAACCATTGCACCTTGAACTAGGCCTTGGGGGCTTGAATTTGTGACCTAAGTCACAACTGACTCAACCAACCTTTGTCACTTGAATTAAGAAATTTAAATTATTATTTCTAAGAATATTATATTCGAATTTTCCAATAACAAATTGTGACGCCCAAATGCCTAATTTGGATTTTCATTTTGGTTTCTCAGTAACTGCAAATTTCTATCCCAAAATTACGCATCATATTCAACATTTCATTCTTCATTCCTACACCATCTTCTTCACCATGAAATTGAACCAATTCACTGATAGCCGACAGTTATAGAAGAATGATTCACTATATTAAATTAAAACAAACGAGGATGAAACAAATTAAAACAAAAATAATACTACAAAAGAGAGGAAAGAAGAGAGAGACATACAGAGAAGAGAAGAGGAGTCGCCGAATCCGAATCGCTGATGCCGTCGCCCTTTGCCGGTCGGAGGAGTTCACAAAACACGAAATTGTGGTTAGGTTAAAAATAAAATATAAAAGACAAAATAAACCTAACTTTAAGGGCCAAAAAGTGAATTGACAATTAATTCGAAACTTTTGTACTTAACTGAAATTAGTTCTTTGAATTTTGAAATTGCTTATAAGCTATAATGTAGGGTAATCTATCTTATTTACCTATCCGATCCAAAATTATTAGCCACATTTACCTATTTTAAATTTAATTTCAATTAAACCCGTAATTATTACCCGACCTACCTACAGATCCAAAAAAATATGTATTCAAACGGAGCACATATTGGTTCTCTAATCCATGCGAAGGAGTGGAGTTCAGAACCAGTTCACGGAGCCATTGTATTTTTCTTTCTTATGTTTAAATCAGCTCAATTGCTTTTATTTATTTGTTGGAGCTATAATTTTAATTAATAAATATTCTGAAATTCTTCCTTCCATAGATGAGAAACTGAGTAGGAGAAAATTCTCAGCGAGTCTCTTATCAATTATTCAGTGGAGACACAGTTCAAAAAAATGGATACAATTTCAGATCCGAAGAAAAAAATTGAAACTTCATGTAAATGAGTTCAAAATATCATATCTCAATATTCATGTATGTTTGAAGTGTTTTACACTTAAATTCATTAGGTGTTATTCTTTGATGTGTATTATGGTGTTAACGTAGATTTTCAAAGATTTATTATAAAAAAATTAAATCCACCATTGAAGGACCTTGAAGCTTTCGATTCATAAACTAGGTTTGTAGAGTTTGTAGTTATTTCGATGTGATTTTGACTGGAGTATGTTTGAAGTGTTGATTGGAGGTTGTGACTAAATTTTAAGTAAATTTCTGTGGAGATTTTGGGATAGATTTTTGAATTTAAGGTTGAAATTGAATTGAACTAGTGAGTAAGACAAATCTGTATTTCAGTTTTGAAGGAATGAACCAGTCCATTATGATACCTTGTCAGTATATAATATATACCAATTTGGTATCATAGAGGACTGAACTATTTTTTTAAAAGAATAAATCAATCCTCTATGATACCCTGTCAGTATGTGATATATACTATGTGAGTGTCGTAGAGGATTGAGGAGTATTTCTTTTTTGAAGGAATGAACATGTCCTCTATGATACTATATCAATATATGACATATACCATGTGGGTATCATAGAGGACTGAGGAGTAGTTATATTTTGGAAGAATAAATATGTTCTCTATGATATATACCATGTTGGTATCATAAAGGACTGAGTATTTTTCTAGAAGAAATGAACCAGACCTCTATGATACCATATGACATATGATGTATACCATGTGAGTATTATAAAGGAGTAATGAGTATTTATTCGTTGAAAAAATAAATTAGTTCTCTATGATACCCTATTAGTATATGATATATACCATGTGGGTAATTAGTATCCTGCAATAATATATTTCAACTGCTACAATATTATTTGATATATTATATGCT
Organism: Nicotiana obtusifolia; assembly: GCA_002018475.1. NCBI lineage: Eukaryota > Viridiplantae > Streptophyta > Magnoliopsida > Solanales > Solanaceae > Nicotiana > Nicotiana obtusifolia. The sequence continues at coordinate 327,621 of MCJB01049186.1, forward strand.
AGAATAAGTTATTTTCTGATATTAATGTAGAAAATAAAAATAAATAAAAATATGTACTGTATCAGTTATCTTTTTTATGATATAGTGAAAAAATAAAAAGAAAAAAAAACAAAAATATAGTTGCCATAAAAAGTGTGTAGAATTAGATTATGAAAAATAATATGAAATAAAAAATATTATTTAAACTAATAATAAATAAAATTAGGAAAAAAAATAAAAGGAACAAAAGAGAAGAGAAAATAGGTATAATGTATAAGTTGTTCTAATAACTGATTTAGAGAAAAAGAAAATGAGAAAAAAATACAAAAGATATATTATATCAGTTACGTTACAAAAAAAGCTGAACGAATGCCTACTACTTCCTCTATTTTAATTTATGTGAATCCATTTGACAGGAATTGAATTTAAGAAAAGAGAGAAGACTTTTGAACGTATAGTGTAAAATGATGCACATATAGTTTGTATGGCTATAAATCATTGTATAAATGTAAATTAGTTTCAAATATGAAAAGGTGTCATTCTTTGTGGCACAAACTAAAAGAAAATAAGTTCGTATAAATTGAAATGGAGGAAGTATATCATTTATCTTTTCTTATTGTATAGAAGAAAAAAAAAATCAAAAAAAAGTGAATGAAATTAAATTATGGCGAAAGAAAAGGAAAAAAAATAGTTAAACGAAATTTGAATAGGAACAAGAAATAAAGAAAATGAACAAAAGGAAAGAAAAGGAGAACTAAAAAAACAAAAAGAAATGAGTCAAAATTGAGTATGGAATCATATTATATTGAAAAAAGAAAATAAAGAATAGTATGACGTAGGAAAAAAAATAAATGAACAGAAAAGGAGAAAAAGAAAAAAAAATAAAGGAGAAAAAGAAAAAAAAAATAAAGGAGAAAAACAAGAATAAAGAAAAGGAGAAAAGGAGAAAAAAGAAAAGAAGCAGAGAAATAAAAAAGAAAAGGAGAAAAAAGAGGCAATTACCCACAAAAGCTACAAATAGGTAGGAAGAATAATTCGTTTGATGGATAGAAAGTAAATAGACAGGCAAGAGTAATTAGCTCGATTTTTGTGAGTAATTATAGAGTTTCCCCTAATGTAAGCCTAGGTTAAAATATGCTTTAAATTTTTAATTACATCGAATAAAAAAAATTAAAAGTTTAGGTGTATTTGCATTTTGTTCCTTCTTATTTGCTACTGCCTGCCATCTTCATTAAAGCACTGTTACACTTGTATTTCTTGTACTTGTGAGCACGTGATTTTTGCCGTAACCAAAATGCTCTTATAAATCAAATAAAAATAGTTTGTTAATTAATTGTTAGCCATTTTAGGAATTATTAGATTTTTTAATTACTCATATTTAATTATCAATTAATTAATTCATGAAAATACCCAAAAATATCATACATTGCGTTTAGAATTTACTTTTATATTTTAGGATTGAATTTATAATTAGTTGTTTTTACAAAAGTTGGAAAATCATAAAAAATGGTTCATTTTACATTTTTCTTTAGTTTTAATCTTTAATTCTTAGATTCAAGGGTTATTTTAATAGATAAATAATTTAGATCAATTTTGCATTTAGGTAAATTAAGATTTTAATTACTAAGTAGTCTAGTCATAAAAATTAAAAAGGAATTAAAAATATTAATAATAAATAATAATTAAGAAATTTGAAAATAAAGCAAGAGGAAGAATGATCGGATTTGGGCCAGTATTTAAATTGAAGTCTGGCCCAATCCGGAAATATGCAGATGGCTCAAATACCCATTTTCCGGCTCAAAACTAATCCATCCAACATATATATATGTCCTAAAACCGACCCCCACAACCCTAGCCTCCTTCGTCCCAAACGACCCCTTTCTGTAAAACCCTAGCCAAGCCCAAGCCGCCATGGAAACCTCTCCAAACTAGTCCGAAAACCGTCCAAAACTCCACCCAACAACCACCGTTCCTCCCTCATTCCAAATATATATCTCATCTTTACCAAAATCCTCAAAACCCTGCAGTTTTAAGACAAAATCAGAAGAAACCCCTAATATACAAAATCAGATTTTGGAGTCGATTTTGAGTTTAAAATAGATTTTAGCCATGCAAGAACACATGGTTAAAATAAATTTTAACTTAAAATCAGTTTTAAGAAGATTTTGTTCGAGGTAATTGCATTTTTTCTTTGTCTTTCCTTTTACTGTTTTTTTTTTTTTTTAGCATTCCGTTTGGGTGCTTTCTCCTTCTACCCCTTTTTCTATAATTTTTGAGTCCGATTTTTGTGGTTAAATTTTCAAAATGTTTTGTTGTTCATCGTTTGAGAATGAATTGAAGCTTTCTGAATCTGAGCCCAGGAGACTAGGTCCGAAATTAAACTAGGGCTGCTTGTTTTGGGCCGGGTCAGTTTTGACCCGTTTAAGATTAAAAGTCAGGAAAGTCAGTAGAAGCTTCTAATAGTTAGCAATAAAACAAAAAATAAAACT